>JASCZW010003515.1:0-134086 GCA_034211315.2 Aedes japonicus
AATGACACTGACAACAAAGATTGAGTGAAATTCTCTGCCTTAGTATTTTTGAAAAACAAGTTACAAAATTACTATAGGAACAATGATTTCTTCAGTTATTTTTGGTGTATTGTGTTGAAAATGTGCATTCAACTCTTTTACATATCACTAACAGTTTAATTAATATAAACTGGATGTGTGTTTTATACTGTACATACTTTCTCTCTATTGCAGACATTTGCCCCAGACATCAAACCGATGAGACAACTCGATTTCGAGATACACCTTGTACCAAGGAACTGCAAATGCAAGCTCGTATTAGCAAGATTCAAAAAGGCAATTAAGCTTATTTTTGCATTGTTTTGATATTATAATGATTCTTCGCTACGGGTATGGCTGTATTGCTACGCTGATAGAATAACAAAGCCAGCTTCTTTAGTTCTTCTTCTTAATTTGTTTTGCCAATCAGCAACTCTTTAAAATCTTTATCAGGTGTTCTTCTTTAGCTAAACTTGTTCTGGTAGCCATGCGTTTTTATCGCACCTCCAATAGCATCGCATGGACGGCCTTTTCCGTGCGATGTTGCGAAAAATATGCATTCGGCGTCATTCTCTTTTCAACTAAAAATTATAGCTAATTAACAAGGTTTACATATAACCAAACGCGCCATCTGACATAAAAATAATTTTTTCTGTTTTTATTTTGATCAATTTGTAAAGTTTGTCATTTTGTCAATAAACAAATTAACAGCGACTGAATCATGTCTTAGTTCTTCAAATTATAATGGTAATAAATATTATTGTAACCACTCAGTATAATATATTACGAAAGGATGGTTGCTTTGTTGCATTCAATGATGATTGAACTTCGTCCTACAAAATGAAACTGCAATTCAGAAAAATCTGCAATATTAAAATATATCTTACAATTTATTCTTTTGTAGTTCAAAAAATTAGATTGTTCGGTTTTACAAAATCATGCAGATCTTTCATTTTAGGCTGAAAATGAAACAAACTCATCAGTTTGCTTTAATAGTTTCTAAATTACATCTGTCAGTGGTAGCCCATTGTTCGAATGAAAGCTTTTTCATAAAGACTTTCTTCCAGTTGTTTCAATAAACTGTCTTCTAAAACTGAAATTATTAGACATTTTAATATTGTAGATACTTAATGGTGTATCTTATTTTCGCAAAAGTAATCTATTCGTTAATGTTTTTAGATCATTCAGACATTATATTTTTTGGCTATTCTGAAATTGAAATTTATTTCATGTAATGCAAACTGGCTGCTATAATTATATGATAGTAATGGTTTGTTGCCCTTGGCGGGAGAGCTTGCAAATGATGAAACCTATTTTTTACATTTGACGTACATTTCATTCAGTGGTTAAAAACTTATATATTTATTAATGTCGTGGCAATCTTTTCTGAACCGTACAATCTCTCTTCTATTTTTCTCGCGAATCTCTTTTATTTCAGCGTGCACGCGGCTTGTAAGTAAATCATCGCAAAGAAATTCTTCAGTTCACCACCATTTCATTACTCAGCTTTCCAGAGCTTGAACCTTGGATAGATCGGCGTCATTTCATCTCTTTCGCTGTACATCTGATGCTGCCATTTCTCGTTTCTGATTAATCTTACTATATTTACCCACTTTTTATACCATGCAATTACAATTGTAACAATGATAAAATTAATAGTTTTCTTACCTTATGTCTGTTAAAAATTTCATTTTCATTTTCTATGACTTCATCAAATATTTCGCTTTTTCATATTTTAACGTCTAATTTTAAAGATTTCTTCGTACACCTTCGACGATTTCCTTTACCGCAGGATAGTGAACATTTTTAACACCTAAATCTCGGGCAGGCACGCAATATTACTGTCTAATCGGTTGAATCTTCAACGTCTGGCGTCATTCGATCTTGTTGATGGTGTGCTTCATGATAACGCTGGTGTGTCGTGAAGCCACGACTTGCAGCTTTGCGGTCAGGTGCATCGGTATGATTTTGAACAGTTGGCGTCAACCAGGCCGCCGGCTGCGCTTTGTTCTTCGTTTTGGGTGGTGGCTCTGAATCAATATCTGGGCAACAAGACGAACCGTAATAAAATCTTGATGTGCCGATGCTGGTCTATTCAGAAAAATACCGTCGATAAACCCCAGTTTTGAACAATACACCATCGTGAATCTCTGCATCTTCGACACTGATATATGAATGGGCACGAATGCATTTATTTTCTCATTTGTAATCCTTAACATGAATAATATTTCTGATATTGTGGTTTTGTAAATGTCACAAGGCATATAATTAAAATGTATGTTTCAAACTTTTACTTAAGAACGTGTTACACTGCTTTGCAATTGTCTTGTCATTGCTTGCTAGATCTCGTTCAAAAGCACAGGTGCTGACTTATTCATCCTGCCTGCTAACGCAACTACCATTCTCTTTGGTAGTGGATGTTCGAACCGAGTCGAACATTATTATACAGCTCACGGGTAAAAATCATAGAATACTGGATAAAGACTGTTGGAGCAGGTGGAGTTGGGCGGCTCGGGTATCGTCGAACCTTCAGGTACAAGTTTGGAGGATTTGGAGCGAGGTGGGTTACGCTGGCATGGGTATATTGTTATTGAAGAAGAATTGTACGGTTGTGCATACCTGGAATGAATAAAGAGTGCGGCGGTTGTTGATTGGTATGGTCGGTCGGTGGCCAAAATCTGAGTTTGGTGGAAAGGTGACTGAGCTGCGTTCTTTTGTTTATTATTAAGAAACGGTCATCGACGGAGCTGGCCTCGTTATGGCCAATGACGTGGCCGTGGCAATGGACTGGATTCCATACAAAGACCATGTTTACAATCACCAACTGCACGTAGTACTGCTAACTGGTATCTTATTACCTGTATCTAATACTTGTTAGCACGTTCTTCAGCACAACGCACCAAAAATCACCTTGAAGTGGTGATTGCTCCTGATGGTGAGATTTTTGTAACTCGTTTTCAAAATAACACACTAAGGCAGAGAATTTCACTCGAATCTTTAAGCTGTCAGTGTCATTTTAACTCAAATTTTCCAATCTTTCCGAAAAAAATACTTTTGAAACTGAAAAAAATACGAGATGTACATCCGAAAAGGCCAAAACTATATTAAGTTATCAAAAAAATCAATATTAAATCAGTAATATCTTCTAAACGGTGCATCTTGAAAAATGTTACCGAAGTACTTTTGCTTGCAAATTTGATGTACTTTCATAAAATTAGGGTGACAAACTTTTTGGCTTTTCTTAATAGCTTTTTTGAAAATTGTAATTTTTTTTAAATTTTTTTTTTCATTGTCACCTATTTTTCTCCAGAACAACTCACTGTGCACTAGATAGCATTTTAAATCAGCTATAACATAAGAATAATTAAAAAATTATTGACAGGTCACTTTTAAGAGAAAATCTATATTTTAGTTCAAAACACAAAAACCGAACTTTTTTTTTACTGTGCATATTTTCTCCATATAGCACCAACAATTGTCTAAAATTTCGCCGAAGACACCAAACCAATCGGACAAACCGTTTCCGAGATATCATGTGCATTTTTCATAGGCCCTTCTCATAAGTAAGGCTAGATTCAAAATGGCGAACCAAGTATGCAAAACGGCGTTTTTCTTCCCCAAAAACTTGTATGCAAGGTTTCATGCAAATCAAAAAATACAAAAAATAAAAACTGGAAAAATTTCCCACTTGTTCGTGGAATCGCTCAGATGTAGAATACATGAGGATTTTAGGTTACAGTAAGACTCGCTGGCTAGCTTTGATGCCAGCAATTGAACGAGTGTTAAAACTGTTCTCATCACAGAAATCTTACATTTTGTCGATCGATCACAGTCCAAGAATTTTTCGCGAATTTTCTGAAGATGAGATGTGGCTGTATTTCATGCATAGTCAGGTATCGGTATTTGATAATACGGTGAACAAAATTGAAGGACAACATCACACTTACAGAGGTTGCAGCTGAACTTGATGACCTCCCTACTCAATTTTTGAGTAGATCCACTTTTTACGAAAATTGAGTAACATTTCCGTGAGAGAAAAAGAGATAGCATACAATTGTACTCAAAAATTGAGTAAAGTGGCGCGAGAGTGCATGTTTCCTTTTTTTAAGCATGACTATAGAAGCATCTCGTTTGTTGTAACAGTCGCTTTGACTAACATTTCCGTAAGAGTAAATGAAATAAGAAATACACATTGTCAATCTTAAAATCAATGACACACTAAAAGTTTGGTCGTATACGTCTGTCTCATAACGAGCTAGTAGACGAGTTTGTGATCAGGGCAATCGACAGGTTTTAGTTGATTGTTTTCGAGAGCGGATGGGTAAACCGAAGGAGCGGGTTGAGAAAATTGACGTTTGCAGCAAATCGTGAACTGGCCTATTACATTTCGCCTTCGCACACATGCACGGAATCGCACTTATGTAATATTGTTAGTTTATGTACAGATTGCGGAGCTGAAGAAAACATGTTCATGATCGGAAAGCAATCCGCATACTTTTAACAAGTCCCTGCAATTGGGAACTTTATTCTATGGCTATGAAATTTTCTGAGTCTAATGCTCGTTTCTGAAGGTTTGTTCCGATAGATCAGAAGTAAGTAGAGGGATTAACGTCTAAATATTGGCAGTTCTAGTTATAGATAACATACAGCTCCATCAAATGTCCCAGGTGCTGAATAAAATGCTTAAAACTCGTCTCGTACCCTAAAAAAATGAACTGGTGTTTCGTATGTCACGATTTAACTCGATAACGGATACAAGATTCTTTCTGCGATCGATTTGTCATGGAATTCACTGGGTTTATGAGTATAGAAACATGAAAAATTGTCATGAAATAGCTGGAAAATTGTAAAAATAATAAAAGATGATGTAATATAGAACCACGTGCGTCGCATTCAAACTAATCTAGAGTACTGTGACCGACCAACGCTCTGAATTTGACAAGTTCAATTGAGGTAGAGGTGAGGTTTACAATTCATTACAATACAATTTTACAAGTTCCGGTAATTGTTTTACCTGAATACTCTCACGAAGTGTGATGGTTGGGACAAGGTAGTTTGAATAATGCTTAGGAGTCGATTTGGACCAATTTAAACCAACAGTGAGGATGCCACTGAGACCACTCATACAAAATAACGATGGTAGAAAAAATAATTTATTCATAGAAAAAAATAAGATTTTAACTACACTTAGTAATCGAGTTGGATCTACAAGGACGTTGCCGGTTTCACTCACCGAATTAAAACGAGAGATAAGATTGAGCAAGACGTACTGCTATAAGTAGCTGTGCCGAGTCGCTCATGTTCACCCCTGGAGCGACGCGTACTGCATTGTTATGGCGAAGATCGTAGGCCCACCAATGGCTGCAGAGCTATGTCCAGCAAAACTGAAGATTATCGTAGATGGACTTTTTCCGACGCAGGATCCAACGCACGGCGAGAAAGATGAAAGTAACATTGAGGGCATGAAAGTCTCGGGCTCAAGGGCGCTGAGCGCATGAAAGGGCTTAAGGCGAAGAAGGCACCCGGACTCGATAGAATCCCTAACGTCGCTCTGAAAGTGGCGATTCAGGCATTTCCGGACACGTTCAGGGATGTCCTGCAGATATGTCAAGCGAGGAAGGCCATTTTCCAGACAGGTAGAAAATACAGAAACTAGTGTTGCTGCTGAAGCCAGGAAAGCCTCCGTGGGATCCAGCACCGTATAGGCCAATATGCCTGTTGGATACGCTCAGGAAACTCCTGGAGAGGATCATCCTCAACATGCTGACGAAATTTACCGACAGCGAGTACGGGCTATCGAGGATGCAATTCGGTTTCCGGAAAGGGAAATCTACGATGCATGCCATTCGGAAAGTGGCCGAGACAGCCGTAAAGGTGTGCAAACAGAAGTAGAGAGGCGATCGATATTGACGTTAAGAACGCCTTCAATAGCACCAATTCTTAAGTTTATGTGTACGCCACTGGTATAAATTTATAAAAAAAAAACTTGCCTTAGTCCATAAATCAACTGAAGTATTCGGTAAACTGGCAGCACTGAACACTACAAGCGATCTACAACCGAAACCAAAGCAAAAAAGATTTAAAAAAAAATCCTGCGTCGGCCGGGAATCGAACCCGGATCAACTGCTTGGAAGGCAACTATGCTGACCATTACACCACCGACGCCTTGTCAATCCAAGCTCCCGAGGCGCTATTTCAATTTATACCTACCTTCCATCCGACAGGAACAGCTCCCCAATCGAGTGAGAATCAGTATCAACTCCCTCACTAATGCTGCGGCTTCCTCTCCGGTTTCCAAATCCGGTTCGAATACCAACTCCATCAATGGTACACCGGCGCGATTGAGATCCACCAGACTCCTGAAAAATAACAATACCATATGATCGTACCCCCACAAAACCTAGCAATCTACTAACTTCCTCTCCACGGAATCATGCAACGATTTGCCACTGTCCTGCTCCAGCTGCAGCTGAATTAACCGGGCTGATTTGTAGTACGGTTTCCGGGTGACACCCGGCACTAGCACCGGAAAGGTTAGCACTCCGGTCTTAGCCAGGGGGGCACGCTGTTGAGTGATCTGATAGCCGGCCGGCAGATCTGCATAGAAGTAATGCTTCCGATCGAACATCGACACCGGATTGATGGTGCAGCCTAGTGCTAGCGCGGTACGCACGCCAAGCTCGACACACTTGCGATTCAGCACCGGAAGCGTCCCCGGAATCGAAGCATCGAACAGGGAAACACAGCCATTAATCGGGGCGGAGAAGGCCACTTGCGCCCCGGAAAACAGTTTAGACGCGGTTTGAATCTGAGCATGCACTTCCAATCCGATAACGCTCTTCCAGCGGTTCGGTCTGAAAGCAAGTTTGGTTGGTTTCTTCGGGCAAGGCAAGGCCATATGGGTGGGAACTCACCTGGATACTTCTTTGATTGCTGCTTTGGATGCATAGTTTCGTTGGCGAACGTTAAAGATGACGGAATTTCGACGAAATAGTACACTCCAGGACATTGCGGTGGATTTTTTTGAGGAACTTTTTCGCAGACCGGCTGCTGAAGGATTTTCTTGTTTTGTTTCTTGTCGTTGTAACTGTTGTCACACCGTGGGTGAGTAGTTCGACTCTGGCCCAGGGAGCGACGCAACATTCGAGTGGTTTTGTTTGTTGCATTATTCACCTTCGTAGGCGTGTGCAACGCAGAACAGTTTCGCGATTTCGGTGTCGTAGTTCAACGTGTTGGATTTGTTGGGGTTCGTTGTTTGCGCGAATTTGTCGGTGAAAATGGCCTGAAATGTGAATGAATTGTGTTCAAAAGTTGAGAAGGACCCCATCAGTGTTGTTTGTGTGATTGAAAAATATAATCATGGTTGATTATCATAGTGAAACACACTAGAAGATTGAGCTGCGACTGCCAGTCGTTCAACTTTGAGCGGTAATTTTCCTTATTCCTTGGTTAACGGAATATGCTGTAATTCTCAGCAATCATTTATTAGATATCAATGAGTAGATTAAATTGCAAGACCGCATAATTTTCATTTGAAACTCTGAATCAAAGTTAAAAGAAAAGCCCGTTCCGCAACGAGAGTGGCGGTATCAGCCGGTGTTTTTGTTTTGAAAATTGCTGCCAACCTTACGGCATTGAAGTGCATTTTTGTTTTGCTTTTCAGGGTATCCCGAACTATACGGGATTACAGAATTAATTAATTCTTTAATAACGAAAAAGTTCTTTAGTTGCTTTTTTCTTAGGGTAAATTTAAATTCAATACCATGATTAAACAAATGCCTAATGATTTTTTTTCCCTTCCAATTTCAGAAACTAATATAACGCTAAAATCAACATGCGGTAAGTGAAAAATTCACTAACATTGTAATCTATTTTTTTTTATTATAGAGACTTTCAGTCTTAGTTTGGTTTGTCTCTGTATTTAAAATTTGAAGAGGTAGCATACAGAGGCCCCCTTGGCTCGTCACATAAATAGTGTCAATGACAAATCATATCAAGTTCTACAAATTCAGTCATTCTATTTATTGGTTTCACCTTTAATCTTACAAAGAAAAAGGCCTCGCTCTTGATGCTGTTACACTGCCCATGCGCCTTAAATTACATTTTTATCCCAGGTTTTGGCATCCTGGAAGGGTATCCGCGGATACTGCAGTGGCCAGTAATCCAAACGAAAGGAGTTTTAGGTCTCATGGCCGTACGAATCATTTATCCCCCTGGATGACGTGTTCAATCCGATACAACAGCTTTAACTACACTCGCTGAGTCTGATAGTATGGCGGTGTAAGTTTCCCTTGGGTTACCGGTACTAGATGGATGTCAAATGCCTTTGCTGAAAATACTGAGCACATGTTTGACAGTCGCTGATGCAGCTCTCTTTTCTTATCATAACACCCCAACTTTGCCATTGCCCTTGAAGCCTTACTTCCACCAACTTTGTATGTTTTTTTTAAATGGCCAGTTGACCTTCGGTTTAGAAGAATACCACCCGTGCCCTACAACCTGGTTTAACACCGCTTCCGGTGGGAGTTCCTGGCCGCCCGAAGATCGGCAGGTGAACTCTATTCCATATAAAACTCTGCTGATTACGATCGCGTTGGAAACTCCAAGCACTGTATCCCGGTTATTGAGATTATGACGGCCTGTTATCCAGCGTAATGAACTTAATCTTAATTTACAATCTTCCTTCACCATGTTAAAGTGTTTCTGGAAATTTGGCGGCGACCCTGGTTAACTCCAAGAACACGACAATGAGTCATATAAGGCACGCCGTTAGCTTCAATTTTGGTAGGGTTTAACTGCTAATAATTCAAATCCTACTGATTTGGTCCATTTGTGTACGGCATTGACAGCTCCTTGGAATTTTCTCCAGAGTGAAACTAGTCTATGCACGACGACAACGAGGACCATGTCGTCCGCATATAAAAAAATATATTTTTGGGAAGAATTCCAAAAAGTCCGTTCAAAGCGACAAGAAACAGTGTTACTGCAAGAACTGAGCCCTGGGGGACCCCAGTTTCTTTCCGGACTTTATTTGACTTATGATTCCCGATGCAGACTTGAAAGGTCCTGTTCTTGAGGAAATTTTAGACAAAATGGAGAGTATGTGGCCAGATAGGCCCCATTCGGACAATTGTTTTGAGACAAAGGGTGCCCATGTCCAAAGATGCTATGTCTACGCGCTGCCCGACTTGGAAAGCGTCGTCTAAAACTTGCCCACGGGAGGCAAAGTAGGTCCTCGTTCCGAATCCTTTGCGGAAGGCGTGTTGTTGGTGATCCAACAGACTATTGTTTTGAAGAAAGTCAGTAAGCCTGCGCTCCATGCGCTCCAAGACTTGACAAACGCAGCATGTCAATGACATTAGCCAGTAATTGTAGGCTGGCTCAGTTTGGTTCTGTTGAGGTTGTTTCATTTTTTGGGACGGGAATCACTAAACTGTGTCTCCATTGCTTTGGCAATTTTTATCGAGTCCAATTCTGAATAAGGCCGCTGATTTACCTCTGTTGTTTGCAAGGGTAAACGTTAACTCCTGCATAATGAAAGAATGGTTTATCCGTAGACATAAGACATCTTGTGGTACAGATACACTGCCGGTGGACGCATTACTGTCCCATCTTACAAATAATCAATTTCGGAAAAATGCCTAGTCGATTTTTCCCACTTGAAAATTGGACGCATATTTGTCCCACTAGAACAAAAATTGCTCCTAGTGCGACAATAATGCGTCCATATTTCAGAGTGGAAAAAAATCACTCACGGTTTTACCGATTTTTCTAGAATTAACAACACCTGCTTGAATTATATTTTAAAAGTGCATATCAAAGTGTTGTGGTTGGCATCAAAAAATCAAAAATGTACAAATGTCATATGGGACAGTTATGCTTCCACCGGCAGTACAGTATCTAGCGACGTTTAAGAGGCATTGTTGAGAAGTTGATCTATGGCAGAAAGACTAGAAAAATACTCAGCAAGCTTGTCGGCCACAACAATAGCATTTCTGGATAACCTGTTCGTGTATCTGATGGATATTCCGTTTTGTTCTCCTCTTACCGCTGGGTGAATTTACTCTGCCCCCACAGTTCAGTGCTGGATTTGTTGCTATTGATTCCGTCTATAAAATCTTTCGATTTTCTGCGTTTGGCTTCTCGTTTCTTTTTGAGCGATATTCTGTTAAGGACATACGGGAACAAGTCCCTAGCACTTCGTAGTTTTCTGAGCCCAAAACTCAAATACTATAGGACTTAAGGCGTGAAATTTTCAAGAATCGTTTGCTCGCATCAGTGGAGCGCAAAATACGGAGGAAAAGTCACGGGCCCGGAAACTGTATACCCAGATGTTGACGAAGCCCCATTGTTTCATCATGGATGACGAGACTTATGTCCAGGTGGACTTCCGGCAGCTTCCGGGGCTACTGTTCTTCACTGCCCAGGACAAGTTTGAGGTTTCGGAGGAAGTAACGAAGCAGAAACATTCAAAGTTTGCCAAAGAAAATATATGATTTGGCAAGCGATCTGCTCATGTGGCAAACGGAGTGCCTCGTTCGTGACTACCGGGACTGTAAACGGAGATATATACCTCAAGGAGTGTCCACGGAAGCGTCTGCTTCCTCTGTTAAAGTAAAACGAGGCCCTACGATCTTCTGGCTGGATCTAGCTTGGTGCCACTATTCAAATGTTTTTTTTTCTCGAGTAATCATCAGACGTTGTGTATAAAAACAAACCTAAAAGGAGAGGGTTCCTCTCCCATGTACACATCAAAACAGAATATGCACAAACTACCGCTAGAAACTATTACAAGCTATCAGTAGTCCATGAGCGCGATCCAACACGTTACTTTTGCCTGTTGAGGTGGCGGATTCGTTCGTTCCTTAACCTACCCCGCAGTGGGATGTTAGGCAAAGATAACGTCCTAGGCAAAAGTAACTACTTTACCCATGCCCTTTCGCTTAATTTTCAATACTTCTAATCAATTTTCAACCTACCGTACACTGACGGAACTTTCAACACTTGTCGTGATCGGACCGCGATGGCCAGAGTTGAGACGGTTATCCGTACAGAAGATGCTGGCTCATGATCGAGGTTTCCAGCCTCAACCATGGTTGTCCCTTGTACGATCCGGTGCCGTCAGTGGTTCTGCTGCTGCTTTTCCGTTGCTTCTAACGTTCGTCACAAGAATGCCAGCTGCGCATTTTGGAAGCTTTTTTCATACCTAACTCGTGGCTAGCTGTGATCTACTTTTTCATCGATAATCAATGACATTACGCGCTGCCTTATATTCTTGAATCATGTATCACGCTTGTGTAATTGTGTAATAAGTTCTTCTTGAAATTTAAGTACCTTAAGGTTTTTTGATGTTCCGTGAACTATTGGAAAGTTTCTCGCGCTTCTGGAAAAATCTTTGAACCTCTAAGAAGCTCCCTAAATTTAGGAAAAAATCCTTGGACAGTTTTCTAAACTTTTGAGAACGCTCAAAATTCCTTAGAAGGTATATGAATTTCTGTGACGTTTTCGTAAATTCTGGTGAATTCCTCGATCTTTGGGGAAGTTCTCTGAAATTATTGGAAGATCCCAGGTTTTTTGAGAAATTTCCTCAATTTTAAGGAAGTACCCTTAGCATTTGGAAAGTTCTTTGAGCTTTTGAGAAGTTCCCTGAACTTCTGGACAGTTCTCTGAATTTCTGGGACGTTCTCTGAACATCTGAAAAGTTCCCTGATCTTTGGGGAAGTTCCCTGATCTTTGTGGACGATTCCAAAAGTTCAGGGATGCTTTCAAGCTGAACTTCTAGGAACTCCTACAAGTTCCCTGAACTTATGAGAAGTTGCCTATGCTTATGGAAAGTTTCATGAACTTCTAAGGAGTTCTCTGAACCTCTAGGAAGACTCGTGATTTTTTGAAAACCTTCATGAATTTCTGGAAAATTCTCTGAACTTATGCGATGTTCTCTAATTTTCTGGAAAGTTCCCTGAAATTTGTGAAGTTCCATGAAAACTGAAAAGTTCCCTGAATATCTTGGGTAGTTCTATGAGCTTCTGAGAAAAATGATAAGTTTTCTGAACTTCTGGGAAGCTCCCTGAATTTATGGATAGTTGCCTAAACTGCCGTTCTCCGCATAACTGTCCCATGTTGCTTTTGGTCAAATTGCAGCTTTTTCAATATATGCTTAGTTTTTTAACTATACTATTGGATACAAACAAAACATTATATACTTTGTTCTGAGTTTGTATCAAAAAAACATCAAGTTAGATTGTCCCATGTTGAAATTCTAGGCATAAAAAGTCCCACTACGACATTTCTTAAGAGATCTTCGAAAACAAAATTGATTTAAGTTTACAACATTCTTTGTAGGAACTACTCGACGCTCAGCATTGATAAGGGGCTTATATGTAAACTTAAACAATGACTTGGACATGAAAACATTGACATTAAATTGTCTATATAAGCCACCATTTGCATTTGATAGAACTGTGTTTTTAATGATGAAATGGTGATAAAATAATAATCAGAATCATGGTAAGAGCATAAACAATAATGCACATGGCATGTGT
Organism: Aedes japonicus; assembly: GCA_034211315.2. NCBI lineage: Eukaryota > Metazoa > Arthropoda > Insecta > Diptera > Culicidae > Aedes > Aedes japonicus. The sequence goes on from JASCZW010003515.1 coordinate 12,561, forward strand.
ATTTGAAAACGTAAATCCTATCGCCAACGATCCATCAATACATCATGCAGTGGGACTGATATGCCTAGAATTTTCTGCTGCAAGGCAAAATTCTACGCATATCAGTCCCACTGAATATTTTACCTCGTATTTTACATACAAAAATAATCTTATTATTTGTAATACCACAGATTACATCAAACCTTAGCCACATCTTCAAATGCCACTCATAAATTTGTGGGTTTTACTACGAATCCTACCAGCCCTATACAAAAGTGACGCAAAACTTAAAACGCTTTTTTCTCAAATGCAACTTTTGCAACATGGGACAGTTATGCGTAGAACGGCAGTAAACTTATGAGAAGAACACTAAACTTTGCGGAAGTTCCCTGAATTCATGTGAAGCTCCCGGAATTTATGGAAAATACCCAGAGTTTCGGGGAAGTTGCCTGAATTTCTGGAAAGAACCCTTAAGTTATGGGAAGCTCCCAGATTTTCTGGGATGTTCCCTTAACATCAGGGAGAATCACAAAACTTCTCGGAAATTCCTGAATTTCTAAGAAGTATCCTGAACTTCTGTTAGGTTCTTTGAGTCTCTGGGATGTTGGGAAGTATTTTTGTACATTAGTTTCTTAACATCTTCCGGTGTTTGGGTAAGCAAATTCTGCGGACCATAAGTCTTCAGGATAGCTTTGCAAAAATTTCACACGGTCAGCAGGTTGGTTGACTCTCCGATTCTCACTTTTTTGTCGAGAAAATTAGCTGCGGAACCGTACGCCAAAATTCGTAAGGCTGCAGTGCATTTTTATAACGGGCTAAGGTCGACTTTTCCAGCTGCATCGCACTTAACTTAGCTACAAGCAGTCATTAAACGACTCTAGTTGTCGTATAATATCCAGGAACACCTGCCTTGACTTTCGGAAACGGCGCAGAAAGCGCTTCTCGTCATAGGTTGGCGTTTCGCTGATGTAGTCCTGGAACAGCATCTGATGACCAAAACGGAAATCACGTCTTCCGGGACGTGGCCCTCTCCGTTTCGACTCTTGTTTTACCGCTGTCAAATTAATAATCAGCAATATCCAAAATCGTTTAAATTAAATGCATGCATTCACAAACTCACATTCACCCAAACGAAAGAACAATATTCCTTGTCGTCCGTTCATAACGCACTACTGGCATTAAAAATTATTCGGTCAATCCAATCAATGGCAAAAATTTAGTAAAAAATTGGGATATCTGAAAAAAATACTTCTGATCTCTAATGTTGAATGATTGACTGGATGACAGGTATTGGCGGGTAAATACAACACCGATGCGGGGAACACAAATTTGGTCTATTTTAGCTGGTTCTATTCAAGTTTTGCTGATGCAAATCAAATATTGTTCCAAAAATAGCCCACCGCTGAAGATGCCCTTAGCTGATCAAGATGAAGCAGATCGACATGTTCTGAACATCAGGTTCCAGGCTTACCAGAATAACAAGCGTTGTGACGAAGTGAGAGAAAGCGCTATCTTCCAAACAAAATGATTTTTTCTTCTCAAATCGTGTTTTGCCGTCCAATCGATTTCCAAATGGCGAAGACGGAACTGATGATTCTACAGGAAATTCCATTAAGTCCCAGGACCAACCACAGCAGTTACAGCAAGCACTAGTAGCTTTCACCAATATCCTCTTAACTGGTTGCAATATTTGGATTGTCAAGGACCATTGGACATTTTTTAAGTCCATTCATTCGAGAGTTACTGCCTGAAGTTCCTCCGCCGAGGTTTTCGTCAGGAGGAAAATCGTATCCCGACTTGATAGTCGAGAATGGTGAAGTTCAACGGCGTTCATCCGAATAGTTCCGTATGACTCTCGCAATGGCGATGTTCTAACATCCAACAGTAGCAAAAACAGAAGCAGATGTAGCGCTTCGCTGAAACACATCCATATGTGAAGGAGAATGCAGAATGAGGGGGCATTTCTAGTCGTTCGGAAGCGAAACACCGCATCAACTTAGCTCAATCCTGTCAATTAAGCGATAATCGATCTTCTTAACCCGCTCAAGTTCTTGACTATCACGCTGATTCGAATTACTGAACCTCTTTCAACTCAATTTGACTTTGACAAATTCTCTACCAATCAAAACACAACGACTTTACTTTTTGGTACATCGACGACAATCTACTATTATTGTAATGCTTTATTAGTTAAAATTATACTCTTTTTATCTTTGTTTTTCTTTCTCTCATTTCTTTTCACGTGGGGTTAGCTCTACAATATAAATCTATATATAAGTAGTGCATGAGTAGTATAATAACTTTATGCTTTTCCTCTTCCTCTTCGGTTTCACTGTATATGTCACTTGTCTAGACGAACCTTCTTGCACTGTGTAACTATTTGCACCGCACCGTACTAAACCGTCTGAAATGTCCCTATCTAAAGCCTCTCGGCCATGGCCCGGCCGACGATCTTCTCGCAGTAGCTGGTCTGGTGCCGCTTCAGATCCAGTATCCGGTCGAACTCCTTCCCACAGTAACTGCACTTGCGGTCCGTTTTGCGCATCTCCCTGTGCACCCGGTACATGTGATTCCGGTGCACACTTCCCGACGAGAAGCTCACATTGCACTGGGTGCACAGGAACGGCCGTTCCCCGGTGTGATACCGCATGTGATCCTCGAGGGTGCGCTTGCTTTTGAACTGTCGGATCGGATCGGTGCACACCTGGCACTGGTAGCTTCGAATGTTCTCGTGTACGGTTTTGATGTGATTCTGCTGTACGTACTTGGTTTTGAACTGCGCCAGGCAGATGTGACATTGGAACGGCCGTTCGCCTGCATGTAGCGGCAGATGCGAGATCCATGCTTCGCGGGTAGAGAACTTTTCACCGCATACCATACAGCGATTCTCTTCCAGATTCGACCCAGTGGCCGTCGTCGATTTGGAGCCACTCGAACCGGTCGAAATGGTGCGAAACTTGAAGATGGCATTAAGGCTAGGATGCTGAAATTCCTCTTCTCGCATTTCTTCCGCAGTGAGTGTACTACTGCTGCTTCCGATGTCATGCTCATCCTCGTCGGCATCCTCGGTTTCTTCTTCATCCTGTCGCTGCTGTTGCTGTTGATCAGCTAGGTACTGCCTGCGGACACTTTCCAGAGTGTCATCCTCCAGGGGTTCCTGCTTAACGATCAATACCTCCGGTTCTATTCGGACCACCGCTTTCGTTCGGATGATTCGATCATACTCTTTCGTGCGACGACGGAAGTGGTAGAATTCCTGCAACACCTGGAGGCAATTCTGGCAGGCAGATGATGGAAAATCATCACCCGCTGTTAGTTGAATGTCGGTGCACTCGTGAATGATCTCCAGCAGTTGCTTATTGACCGGTTCCAGCGTTGCCGGGTGAAATATCGGAACCAGCTCCGTTTCCCGGAAGCAAAATCGACAGTACGATCCGGGAGTCTCATTTGGTCTGTTTTATTTTCCACCGACATTCCATTTTCATGCAATAAGAGAGAGAGGAAAAAGTTTATAATTTTCACATCACACTTTCTCAACCGAATCAGTTGGAAAAACACTCACACATCACTGTAGATTGTCAGATCCATCGGGTTGTCCGAGAGGCCGGCGGTTCTGGCCGGCTGCAGACAATTCTGGTCGGGGAAAACCTGAATTTTCCGTTCCGATCGAAGCGATGTCTCCTTTTCTGGCAACGGGTTTGTTTACATTAGACTGACAACCAAAATGGGGGCGGGGAAGCTCGGTTCGCTTACTCGCTCTCGCTCTTTTTCTCACTCTCCGGGGCGGTGGGCTTTCACTTCACCTCAGTCCCGGTCGGTCCTCTGACTGGTGGTAGCACTTTTGTGTTTACTCTTTTGTGTGGCACTGACGACGGGTGACTCGGAATCCGAAGTGCTCCTACTGCACATCAGTCGGATGGGAGCGGTGGCGGATGTGCGGAACGGATTGTATGGTGTCAAAGTCATAAGCGAGCTTACTATCTACGCACCGACTGTCGCTGAACTGTCAAAGTTGTTTGTTTCATGAGGAAGAGACTGAACTCCTACGGTGGTAGATGTGCTGACTGAGGAGAAAACATACCCACACATCGATAGCTGTGGGTTAATTTGAACGATACGCTTTTTCTACTTTATCGGTCCAATAAGAAGTGGCCCTGAGATTGATTAAAACACTACAAATGTGCTGCAGAAATACAGTTATGGTGTTCTTAGTGGGCTTTGTTTTTCCGAACAGTGCTGTTAATTTAATTTCGAGTTTAAATTTGAATTTTACAAATTAATTGAATTAAATTAATTAACTTTGATTATTAAAAATTAATTAAACACCTGTTGTTCTGATTTCTTCCTATCGAATCAATCGCTGGTCGGGGTTCTGCCAAATCGCACCAAGCGCGTATCGAAAATCATCAGTTTGTCATCAACGACTTAATTCGAAACAGGGCTTAATTGTAATGTTAATTTGAGTACCACCTCCATAATTCACCGAAAAATATTCCGTGTGGATTGTATTGTACTCGCCGCTTGGTGCAATCTGGCATAACCCCAACCAGCTCTTCATCATGTACGTGCGCTCTGACATCTGTGCTTTCTGACTCTCATCAGAAACTGTTGATCTTTGCAAAAGAAAAATAATTTCGATCTGATGACAGACAGGGTCGCCGGGAAAAAATAAATCTACCGTAGGTTCTACCGAGATTTGAACTCGGATCGTTGGATTCAGAGTCCAAAGTGCTAACCATTACACCATAGAACCCGTTGATGAGTGGGGATTAAATAGCAGAAATGTTGACAGGCTGTTAGTGTGGATAAGCTATTATAATGAAACATTGAGTGCATCTCAATGTCCAAAAAAAGAGTGATGTTTGATCTAGTGAACCTTGGGCTGTTTGATTGGTCGGATTGATTGCATCTGTCCGGGTTGGACGCGTTGTTCTGGTCGTAGTCGTTGGATACCTACAATGGAAATATATTTCATTTAGTTACTACTGGAAATATGTACATGCAGATGCATTTTCCACATTTGCATTTTGCATGCATTTTCCAATACAGGTATACCTCGATAATACGTACATCAACTTTCTGGTCTCGATAATACGTACATCAAAAACTGCTGGTTGCATCTGAGATCTATTAAAACCAAAAGAAAGAACAACTTCTGTTCATTCTTTTGGTTGCACTAGTACTCTAGTGTTATTAGTAGTTTTTATGAAATTTCGATTTGTGATGAAGTTGATGTACGTACTATCGAGGTATACCTGTACTGAAATAAGTGACTTTAACATGAATATAACATAGAAGAAGAAATTCTACTTGATTAATCATTTACATGCCACTGGAAACATAAGATTCACTTGATTTTGCAAAGCATTTTCCACTTTCTGATTCACATGAAAGAAAAGTGAATTTCTAGAGGGTATTTTCCACTGATTATGCGAACTTTATTTCTCTGAAAACATTTTGACTCCCAACAGAAGAGGTGTGGACTCTGATGACAGGACTGGATCAGTCTATCCTGTCCAACGGTGGATGCTTTTGAATGCCTTTACTGCTGATCCATCGTTGATGAAAGTGAAATTCCGTAGAGGTTTCATGAATTTCTGTGACGTTTTTGGAAATTCTTATAAATTCCCCGATCTTTGGGGAAGTTCTCTGAAATTCTTGAAAGATCCCTGGACTTCTGAGAAATTGCCCAAATTTTTGAGAAGTTCCCTTAAGCTTGTAAGAACGGCAGTTCTCTGAATTTCTTCTCTAAACATCTGAGATGTTCGTTGAGCATGTGGAAAGTTCCTGAATCTTTAAATGCCCCTGAAGTCTAGAAACGTTTTCAAGCTCAATTTTAGAACCTCTCCTATAAGTTCTCTGAACTTCTGAGAAGTTGCCTATACTAGGAACTATATTGAACCTCTAGGAAGACTCGTGAACTTTTGAAAAGTGTCTGGAATTTCTGGAAAATTCTCTGATGTTTTCTAATTTTCTGGTAAGTTCCCTGAACTTTGTGAAGTTCCCTAAGCTTTGTGAAGTATCATGAAACTCTGTGAAGTTCCCTGAATATCTTGGGTAATTCTATTAACTTCTGAGAAACACATAAAAAAAATGATAAGTTTTCTGAACTTCTGGAAAGCTCCCTGAATTTATGGATAGTTGCCTGAACTTCTGAGAAGAACACTAAACTTTTAGTTCCCTGAATTCATGTGAAGCTGCCTGAATTTAAGGAAAATTCCCTGAATTTATGAAAACTACCCAGAATTGCTGGGAAGTTTCCTGAACTTTTTGAGAGAACCCTTTACTTATGGGAAGTTCGCTGATTTTCTGTAATATTCCCTGATTTTCTGGGATGTTCCTATACATCAGGGAGAATCAGCAAAAATATTGAATTTCTAAGAAGTATCCTGGACTTCTGGTAAGTTCTTTTGAATTTATACATTGTTTTTTAGGGGTTTGTAAAACATAGTCTTCACAGACAGCATTAAAATAAAAAGCACTGATCGATCATTTTTGTTGGATTTATAACGAAAAGGAATTACGTAGCAGCGCATAAGGTAATATAACGAGCAGATCTTGCATATCACGAAGCACTATACTACAGTTATACACTTAACTGTCCCATGTTCTATGCTATCCCTATGGGCGGTCGGACAATTATGCGCTGAACGCCTGTCAATTTTTAAACATGAAAATAATCTAAAACTTTTATTTTTTGTAAGGGTTCATTTTACACTGAAAATAATATATTTAATAAATTAGTTTACAGATTATTTTAAATATTGGTACCAATTTATATCGGGATTTAGTTGGTAAAAAGTGTCTCTTTGATCAGACATCTACCGACAGTTTTTCCACATAGAGACGTCATATTTTATTAATTGTAATTTAGCAGCTCACTATCTTCCCAAAATGTTATTATCTCTTATTGTTGTTTACAAAATCCTACTGTCTATATAACTAATTTATAGGTTTACTGATGTTTGTAATTTCATCGACACACATTTCAGTCTCGTAAACGTAAAACATTGAAAGGATATTCATTCGGTTATCAAAATAAGGTCGACTTGCTGTGTGTTAAATGTCAGTGTATATGGTTTTTATTTGTAACTCATATCGGAGTGAGGTTTGCACCGACAATAAACGAGTACTTCAAATTTCCAACCTAGGGTTCAAAAACGAATTCGATATAGTTTCAACTGCCCTCTTGCATGTCCGTCCCATAGCGAAAACAGCAAGTGGAGAGAAAAAATGACGATTGAAGTATTTTGTTCAATTTTTCAGGTATTTCTGTGTCTGCAAAGTGCTTCCAACTATGTATTTGTTATAAGCTGGTTAGAATAAGCGAGATTAATTGAATTGAGTTGAAAAAAAGTCACAGATTACATTTTTCTATCACCAAAACAGCAATGTTACGCACATGCGAATAATTTTCGATCCAGACTCGGCCAAATATTCGCATATCCGTCTCGTAATCAAGAGTGTATTTATTACATTGCTTTTTTTAAATTTTCAAATAAATTAATGCAATCAAGTATGTACTATCCTGCATACACCTGCTGATTTCAGGGTTCGTTCGTTTAGGACGGAGCACAAATATTGGTATTTACATGTCCCCTCCCATATTTCGCAAGGATGTTTGTATTAGATACCTTTATCGGATTTTTTTTATGATCTCGTTGCATTTGTGTGTGTGGGGAATGGAAGCGGGGGCGTTTTGCTAATTCAGTGTAGGCTATAATTTGACGAGCTGGCCATTCGTTCAATTTGTTCTTGTTTGATGCGCTTGTTTTGTTTTTTAAAATAACGTGCCGGAAACAACCAATATTTAAATTATTTCGCTAATCTTGAATCCATGTTCGGCGTTGGAATTATTGAAGGAATACGGTAGTGACGGTAGTGAGTAAGATTCCGAAGAAGAATTTATCGGATTCGATGATGAACCCGGTGCATGACAAGTTTCCACTGAAAACGTTCCTCCTGGAAAAATATGGGAGCAAAAGAAATTCAGAAATCAGTCGAAAACCCAGTGGATGTAACGGAGATTGTCAGAGGGAGTGTTCCGATTCTGAAGAGAAAGGGCTGGACTCCCGACGGAAGTTTTTTGAAACCCAGAGCAGGAGCGGAAACGAACCAAAAAAGAAATTCGGAAGCAAAGAATCCGCGAAGAACCGGCGTTGGGCTCACAAATTGATCATCGCCGAAATGTGGTTGCCGGAAGAATTGTGACCAGATTGTGTCCAAGGACGAACGAGTAATTGTACATGATCAGTTCTGGAAGCTCGATAAATGGAGCAAATAAGTTTTATCAGGAGAACGTGCATCGAAGCTCAGAACCTCTCCGACGCAAGAACCAATTCACTGCAAATGATCCGAAAAAGAGCTGTTCGTACATTTTTCTGCCTCCGTTTGTTTAATGGAACCGATGTGCGTGTATGTCGAAAGTTCTTCTTGAACACGCGATCGGGTATGGAGATAACTGCAGGTAAGTCGAACATTATTCTGTAAACAATCAATATTGAATATGTTCACTTTAGAAACTTATATGTCGATGCGTCGATAGCGATTTGATGGAAGACCCAAAGCCATCCGAGCGTGGAAAATACGAAGGAGCAAACTGAGTAGGAGCTGTAATCTGCACATCCGTCATACAACCCAACTGTGTCGCACCACCGACGAGCTCACTGCTCCGAACCGGTATTATCTGCCATCTGATATAACAGGAGTTCTGTGCATACAAATTATCAAGATTCAGCTGCTCCAGACTGAGGGTCAATTATTCGTTTATTCAGGTGTAATGTTGCGCAGCAGATTTCATTGGTGAAGCTAGGCCATGAGCAATGCGAGGCATGCGTTGCGGCAACATTACATCAGAATACATCCGACACACCGACGAAGACAATATTACTACAAATGTTCAATATGCAAATCACATGCTCGAACATTTGGGATTGGCATCCCTCTAGATTAATGTACCGTGCTGATGGCGATAACATCCGTCCAAAAGAAATTGTACTCGCTGTTGATCTCCAGAAGGTAATTTACTTGTAATGTTATGTTCGGAAGTATTCGATCATTGAATCTGCTCTCACTTATTTTCAAATAACAGGTCATTCAGCTGCCTCGTTTGGAGGGTCTGAAGAACATCGTTTTCACTCAGCGCTTATTGGCATTCAACTGAGATCGTCCGCCCCGGTTGGCAGATATGCCCAAGCGTTTCCTGTTCTAGCCTGCGTCTGGGACGAGTCTACTTCTGGAAGGTCTGCCGGTGATATTACAAGCTGCTTTGATAAAGTTGTCGACTGGTGCTGCAGCAACGGAGTGGAAAAAGTTACGTTCTGGCTGGACAATTGTTCCAGTCAGAACAAAAACTGGAACTTGTTCCTTACTTAATTTTTCTGTTGAATGCAAAACAACCAAAGTAAAGGAAGTCATTCTTAAGTTTCTCGAGTCCGTCATCATTTATGGCTGCTGACTCTTCCACGCGGCTGTAGAGAAAGCTATGCGTCACGGTAATCCCACATCAACGTTCCCGAATTTAAGCAGGTGGTTAAAAAGCCAAACAGAATGTTGTTGTGGTGGACATGGCTGCGAATGACTTCTTTGAGATGAAGATGACTGTTTCGCAGTACACGCTAAATCGCTGCAAAACACGGCATACATCGAGAATATCAGAAAGATTGTTCTCAAAAAGGTAGCTTTGAAATGAGCTACTGCAGCTCAGTAGATGACAGCGGAGAAATGCTTTCTTGCTGCATCATGTCCAAGAAGCAAATGAAGACAGTTCATGATAAATATTTCAGTTTGGCTAACATTCTGCGTCGTAAACAACCGATCGGTATAAGTACCGAGCGTAAGGAAGCGCTTGAATGTTATTTTGCCGGTCATCAAAGAGGAGCAGAAGCAGTTCTGGAATGACCTCCTGAGCAAAAGGAAACATAATTGGTTTGGTGATGGTGTTACTATGAACTTTAAATGGAGTGTTTTCAATAATATCAATAAAGCAAATTGAACGTCAATATGAGTTTGATATAAGCTTTAATGATCAAAAAGAAGCATTGCTCAGTGGCATATCTGGTGGCATTCAGGTCGAAATTTTTTGAAAAAGTAGTTACAGGAAAAGAAAATTTCCGTATTAAAGTTGCGGTTCAAGGCGGGGGAGGTTGAATCCTAAGCCTCCCCTCCCCGTGCTTACTCAATTGCTTCTACTGCATAGTACGGTTTATACTTTACAAAAATTAACACTTTGAAACTTCAGTTGGCCTCGACGATTCAACGAAAACACGTGACTGTTATGCGAATATTTTCGACATGGGACAAAACAAACGGGTTTTGATTTTCATATTTCAGGAACAAAGCCTACTTTTTTATCAGTTTTTCTGAAAGTTCAGATAATTTAAGCTAATCCCTGCAAAAACCGAAATCACAAAAATCGACATGGGACGGACATGCGAAGAGCGGCAGTGTAGTTCTATATAATAGTTCTTACTTGTAGCTATGCAACAAGCACCATTTTCCCATTTAAATACTTTGTATTGTAATTTTGATGAATCGTTAATCGTTTTTGGTGTATATTATGTTTAATGTTTTTTTTTAGTTACTAATTTGTTTTCCATTAGTTCTATTGTTTGAATTGAATGAATACAAATCATTAGTGTAGGTTTGCTGGCGTTGATCATATTTACAAGAATAAATTTAAAAAAATAACATAAATAAGAGACTGATGATGGTCGTTCATTATATGTTTCAGTAAATAATAAAATAAATAAAAAAGGCTCATATGATAGGGGAAAACCTATACTTTCAAAAGGTGGGTGTTTCGCCGATGCCGAATTTTTTAAAGTAAACGTGTTTTATAAATACAACGTGACAGGTATTCCACTAAAAATTTCTCGCTCACCAGACTTAATTATTTGTAAGATTTAACCGTCATGCGTGATCCGTAATTGTAGGGGTAATGTACTTATAATTATTGGAACACTCACCTAATATGTTTGCATTTAAAAATTGTTTAAGATTACTCCATCGAAAATTATCAACAAACAAACAGTGCCTACAAGCTTGTATCGTTGGAGTTATACCCAAAAACAGCCAAAAACACACTGATTAGACTAACGCAAAGACATAAATTGCCCCATTCAGTTGAACCGTCTAATGAAATGACTCGTCAATACTTTAACTATTCACCGAATCGTTGCTTCGTTGCTTCGTTGTGGGCTTTAACGGCTCAATCGAAGGGGTCGCATCGGGGGTAATTCGGCAAGCAAGATAAAGTTTTCGAATCTCCTCTGCCCGAAATACCTACCTACACGAAACTTGTCTTCTCTTTCTTCTTTCGGCAACGACGACGACGACGACGACGACGACGGCACTAGTGGTGCTAAACATTAGGATGAAATTGTGCAGAAAAGACAGAAAGCTTAACTAAATCCCCTGCACAAAATCCCGAAAATCCCCGTGCAAACAAACAGAGCAATAAAAGAATGCTATGTGAGGTGGGGTGTGCGATGCCGACGTTGGTCCATGTGGCTGAGGGGGGGGGGCAAAGTGGTTAGATATTCGATCGCGTCCGATTTACCACGGTTTTGTGTGGGTGTGCTGCCATGTAGTTTGGGAGAAATCCTCTGGAATTCGAAATTACCTACGTTCTTCGGCTATGGCGGGCAATCTAAGACAAAGGATTGAACGAAATTCTATCACTGGCCGAAACAAAGACCGAACGTTTGTGTCCACGAGGCAACGGGGGGAGATTTTTTTTTTCGGTATGAAGGGAAAACTATTTTCCAAAATAGACATGAAATTTTCCGATCCGATGTAGCAAAGTTGTGAAGTTTTACGACATGCTCGGCGGCAACTTGAAATAGACGATGACGAAGGCCAGGAAAGAGAAGCCAACTTTAGTGAAAGTCTTTGAGGTTTTTCTTCTTGAAATTGTTGTCTTCGTCGTTCTGTGGACAAAGATTTTCCCGGCTTTGTTCGCAGACTTTCGCTTCTTTCGGGCTCATTGTGCTGTGCGGTGTTGTACAAGTATATACACACACAAAGAAGGCTCAAAGAATTTAGAGAATGTTGACATCTTCTGGCAGTTTTAGCTCATATCCGTACTTTTCTGTTACTGACGATTAGCTTCCGGGCTTTATCTGCCACACATGCTGCAGTCACGAATAGTTAACTCTTGCAATGTTTCGGGAAGTTTGATGAACTAAGTTTGTTTGGGGAAAAAACATTTACCATTTGAGAAAATTGCCAAACATTGCCGGAAGGGAAGTTGGACACAGCAATTGGGGGGACCGTTTTTCGGAACATTAGAACTAGTACTTTGTTTGGTAGTTCTTTCTCATTTCTCTACGAGTTCCGTGTCGACAAAATTAAGGCATCTCGCGATTTTGTCACACACTTGTTCTGCACTCAAACGATTGCAAAATAATTATTATATGCTTATCAAAGAGCGAAAATTCTGCAATTTTCCTTGGAATCCGAAAATCGTAAAACAAGTTAACCAGCAATGCTCTACGACCCCGACACTAGACCTGTACGCCGCTGCGCCACGCCGCCAACGCCGACGATTTTATAGCGCCGCCGCCGCCACTATTTTCGACCGCTGCATTGTTTTGCCCGCGCCGCCGGGCAATTTGAGGCGCGCCGATAAAAAATGTCACCGTTAATGCATCCCTTCAGTTAAGTTTATTAGCCCTTCAGAAACCTGCGTTTATTTACTGATGACAAATTATGACATCTCGATAAGATGTGCCATCCAGAGGGTGTGCGTGTGAAACAGTGATCAGCTATGTCGTTTCGTTCTAGAAACTTCAGTGTACATTTTCGTGTTTTGACTTTTGGAAATTTCGCGAGTAAGTTTGCTTTTAAAAATAATGAAATGTCCGCCTTAAATGTTGCGAAAATTTCAATCACAAGTGTACATGTCAATCACAAATAATAGTAATCGAACCAACGATGTGTGGAAAAAAAATTGGTACACTAAAACATGTCAAAAATGATTTTACATACAAACAAACTCAAAACTCCGATTGTCCTGAAATTAAAAATGGTTGAGGAGCCTACCCCTTCGGGAATTTTGTTGAAGCATTTTGTTCTCATATAATTTCAAAGGGCTGAGATTGACGTAATTTTGACACGAAAAATATAAAATCCAGCCACATTTAAAATGCACTGAGATCAAAATCCAGCCAAAACATATTCCGAGGTATGAGGCTAACAATAATTGTAATAAACTAAATATTGTAGAGAATACGGGCGAATAAAACACAACTTTCTATCTATGCTAAGGTAATGTATTAAATATTGTTGGGCAAAGGTAACCTTCAAACTTTCATATTTTCTTTACATTTAACGAATCAGTAAATTTGTTTAATGTTATTTCATAATTTTGACACAAATTAAAGAAAATGTAATGTGCCCTACAGATTACGAGCTATATCACTTGATATAGATTAGCTTCATATCAATGTTCGTACATCCAGTTTTCACTCATATCAAGATTCGCTATATCAAGTGATATAGCTCGTAGTCTAAAACAAATAGACTTTATTTCCCCAGCTTGATAGCATTTTCTTAGGCGTGAGAAAGTTCAAAAACAATTCAGAAACTCACGGAAAAAAGCCATTGTTTACGTTTGTCAGTTAGGCCCTAATGAAACACCTGTGTCGATATATCGACACTAATATCACCGAAAGACAAAATGGACAAAATATTTGTTAAATTAAACCATCGTCGGGAAAATATCGTTTTTATTTGAACATGACAAATCCCGAATCAAATAACTTAGCTAACCACTGAATTAACCGGTAAATCAGTGCATAATGAAAACGTGATTGTAGTACTTTTAGTAGTTCGGTATATTTCACTGCCCTTAAGTTGAACTTTTTTATCTTTGATTTATCTTTGAATCTTTAACCTGAATATATAATTTTTGTAGCAATTTGTAATTTTTATTGTTTATTTATTAAGGTTTTAATACTATAAGTTTCTTGAATTTTTTAATCTTAAAATTTTAAGAATTTGTTTAGTTTTATTCTCCGATTTTAAGATAAGGGAAATGACGGCTTTGGTGGGTTTTCTCTTCAAGATTTTTTCTTAAAACCGATTGCACTCATATTTTGCCAGAAGAATAATAGAAGAATAATGTGGACGTGTTTCAAAATCTCAGAATTTTTAAATTTTTAAATATTTAGATTATAAGATTTTTAGATTTTATTATTTCTAAATTTTGGATTTAAAGATTTTTAGATTCTGGGAATTTGAGATCTAAAGATTTTAAGATTTTTAGATTAAACGGTTTCTAGAATTTTTGAGATTTTAAGACTTTTGGATTTTTAGATTTTGAGATTTTAACATATTTACATTCATAGATTTTAAGATTTAAGGATTTAACGGTTTCTAAAATTTTTGAAATTTTTAAAATTTTAGATTTTTAAATTTTAAGATTTTGAGATTCTTAAAATTTTAAGATTTAAAATATTTGAAAATTTTAAGATCCTTAGATTTTAAGATTTTAAGACTTTAAGATTTTTAGGTTTTAAGATTAAGAGATAAAGATTTTTAGATTTTTAAAATTTTTAAGAGTTTCAGATTAACAGATTTTTAGATATTTAGATTTTAAGATTTTAACATACATAAAAATTTAGATTTTAATTTATTTAGACTTCAAGGTTTTTAGAACTTACGATTTTGGACTTTTGGAGTTCAAGTTTTAAAGATTTTTAGATATTTCAAGTTTTGAAGATTTTTAGATTTTGAGAGTTCAAGTTTTTTGATATTTAGATATTTCAATTTCTAGATTTTTGATTTTCAAATTATTGTATATTTGGATATTTAAATTTTAGATTTTTAGATTTTTAGATTTTTAGATTTTTAGATTTTTAGATTTTTAGATTTTTAGATTTTTAGAATTTCAGATTTTTAGATTTTAAGATTTTTAAATTTTTAGATATTTTGATTTTAAGATTTTTAGATTTTTAATTCTTTGGTTTCTAGATTTTAAAATTTTTAGATTTTAAAGTTTTCAGATTTTTTGATTTTCGGATCTTGAGATTTTTGGATTTTTTAATTTTTATTTAGATTTTGAGATATTTAGAATTTTTCCAAGGTTTTAAGATTATTAGATATTAAAATTTTTAAGATTTTCATATTTTAACATATTTACGTATGTAGATATTAAGATATATAAATTTTTATATTTTTAGAATTAGAGGTTCTTAGATTTTTATAAAGTTTAAAGATTTTCAGATATTTACATATTTGCATATAAAGATATTAAGATATTAAGATATTAAAATTTTTAAATCATAAGATTTTAAGATTTTAAGGTTTTTAGAGTTAAAGATTTTTTGATTTTTAAAGTTTCCGAGTTTAAGATTTTTAAATTTAAATATATAATTAAATTTTGATCTGTTTAGAATATAGAATCTTAGCATTTTTAAATTTTTTGATTTTTAGATTCTAGGGTTTTAGAATTTCTAGATTTTTAGATTTTAAGATTTTAAGATCTAAAGATTTTTAGATTTTTAGATTTATTTTAAATTTTTATATATTCTTAGAGTTTAAATTTTTTGATATTAAGATATTTCAATAATTATACTTTAAGATTTTTAGATTTTTAGATTTTTAGAAATTTAGAGTTTTAGATTTTAAAATACTTCGATTTATAGATTATTAGACTCATGAATTTTAAGATTTTTACATATTTAAAAATAATTAGTTGAAAATTTTTAGATTTCAAGGTTTTTAGACTTAAAGGTTTTTATATTTTTAGATTTTTGTGTTTTGAGATTTTTAAATTTTCAGACTTTTAGTTTTTTGATTTTTAGATATAAGGATTTTAAGATTTTAAGATTTTGAGATTTTTAAATTTCTAGATTTTTAGGTTTCAAAATGTATCAATTTCTAGATTTAAAGATTTTCAGCATTTTAAATTTTTAGATTAAAATTATTTATTTCTGATCCTAAGATTTTTAGATTTTTAGATTTTTATATGTTTGGATATTAATATTTTTAGATTTTTAGAAATTCAGAGTTCTAGATTTTTAGATTTTGAGATATCTAGATTTTAAGATGTTTAGATTTTTAGATTCTAACATATTCAAAAATTTAGATTTTAAAATATTTAGACTTTAAGGTTTAAAGAATTTACGGTTTTTGATTTTAAGAGTTCAAGTTTTGAAGATTTTTAGATTTTGAGAGTTCAAGTTTTTTGATATTTAGATATTTTGATTTTTAGATTTTAAGATAATAAGATTTTAAGATTTTTGGATTTTTAGATCTTTAGATTTTAAGGTTCTTAGATGTAAAGTTTTTTAGATTTTGAGATTTTTCGAGTTTATCAATTTTTAAGATTTTAGATTTTTAGATTTAAAGATTTTCAGATTTTAAGATTCTTAGATTTGAGAAAATTTTTGGATTTTTAAATTTTTAGATTTTTAGATTTTTAGATTTTTAGATTTTAGGAAATTTAGATTTTTAGGGTTTAATATTTCTAGATATTTAGTTTTTTTTAGGTTTTAAGATTTTTAGATTTTTAAATATATTGATTTTTAATTTTAAGATTTTTAGGTTTCAAGATTTTTAAGATTTTAAGATTTTAAGATTTTGAGATTTTAAAATTTTTAAGAGTTTCAGAGTTTTATATTAATAGATTTTTTGATATTTAGATTTTTAGATTTTACCATATTTAAAAATTTGGATTATCAAATATTAAGGCTTTAAGGTTTCCAGAACTAACGATTTTTAATTTAAGGAGTTCAAGTTTTGAAGATTTTTAGATATTGAAAGTTCAAGTTTTTTGATATTTAGATATTTCAATTTTTGGATTTTTAAATTTTTAGATTTTTAGATTTTTAGATATTTGGATATTAGGATTTTTAGATTTTAAATTATTTGGTTTCTAGATTTTTAAATTTTCAAATTTTAAAGTTAACAGATTTTTCAATTTTTGGATCTTGAGAATTTTAGATTTCTTAATTTTAAGATTAAAGATTTTTATTTAGATTTCTAGATATTAAGATTTTTTCCAAGGTTTTAAGATTCTTAGACTTAAAGATTTTTAAGATTTTTAGATTTTTTAAATATTTACATATTAAAATATTAAGATATATAAATTTTTAAATTTTTAGAATTAAAGGTTTGTAGAATTTTAGATTTTCAGATATTTAGATCTTTAGAATTTTTTTTAAGTTTTAAGATTTTTAGATATTAAGATTTTTAGATATTTAGATTTGTACATATTTACATAGATAAATTTTTAGATTTTAAGATTTAACGATTCCAAGAATTTTTGAAACTTTTCAAGTTTAGATTTTTATATTTTAAGATATTTAGATTTTTAGATTCTTAGATTTTAAGATTTTTAGACTTTAAGATTTTAAGATTTTAGGTTGCTAGATTTTAGATTTTAAGATTTTAAGATATTTAGATTTTTAAATTTTTAAATTTATATGTTTCAGAGTTTCCGATTTGTAGACTTTCAAATATTTAGATTTTAAGATTTTAACATACATAAAAATTTAGATTTTAAATTATTTAGACTTTAAGGTTTTTAGAATAAACGGTTTTTTTTATTTTTGAAGTACCAGTTTTGAAGATTTCATGATTTTGAGGGTTAAAGTTTTTTGATAGTTAGAATTTTAGATATTAAGATTTTTAAATTTTGAATTTTTCGGTTTCAAGATTCTTAAATTTTAGGATTTTAAAGTTTTCAGATTTTTTGATTTTTGAATCTTTAGATTTTTAGATTTTTTAATTTTAAGATTTAAGATTTTGATTCAAATTTCTAGATATTGAGATTTTTTTCAAGGTTTTAAGAGTTTTAGATTTTATGATTTTTAAGATTTTTAGATTTTTACATACTTACATATTTTGATATTTAGATATATAAATTTTTATATTTTTAGAATTGAAGGTTTCTAAAATTTTAGATTACTAGATATTTAGATTTTTAGATTTCTAAATTTAAAGATTTTTTGATATTAAGATTCTTATTTATAATTTAGATATTTAGATCTTAAGATTTTAAGATAAAAGGATTCTTAGATATTTAGATTTTCACATCTTTACATTTTAAGATACTAAGATATATAAATTTTTATATTTAAAGATTTTCAGATTTCAAGATATTAAGATTTTAAGATTTTAAGATTCTTAGAGTTTTAGATTTTTATATTTTAAGATTTATAAAGTTTCCAAGTCTTAGATTTTTAAATTTAAATATATATATATAAATTTTTTTAACATTTTAAGATCTAAAGATTTTTAGATTTTTAGATTTTAAGATATTAAGATTTTTAGATTTTCAGATCTTTAGATTTAAAATTTTTTAGATTTATTTTAAATTTTTATATATTCTGAGAGTTCAAGTTTTTTGATATTTAGATATTTTTAAAATAATACTTAAAGATTTTTAGATTTTTAGATTTTTAGATTTTTAGAAATTCAGCGTTATAGATTTTGAGATATTAAGATACTTAGATTTTAAGATAATTAGGCTCATAGATTTTTAGAATTTTACATATCTAAAAATTAATATATAAAAATTTTTGGATTTCAAGGTTTTTAAACTAAAGGTTTTTATATTTTTAGATTTTTGGATTTTGAGATTTTTAAATTTTTGATTTTGATATATAAAGATTTTTAGATTTTAAGATTTTAAGATTTTTAAATTTCTATATATTTAGATTTTAAGGTTTCAAGATGTATAGATTTCTAGATTTGAACATTTTCAGATATTTAAATTTTTCGATTAAAATTAATTGTTTCAAGATATTTAGATTTTAAGATTTTTAGATTTTTAGAAATTCAGAGTTCTAGATTCTTAGATTTTTAGATATTAAGATTTTAAGATGTTTAGACTCATGGATTTTTAGATATTTGAAAATTTAGATTTCACAATACTCAGAATTTACGGTTTTTGATTTTTAGAGTTCAAGTTTTGAAGATTTTTAGATTTCAATTCTTAGATTTTTAGATTTTTAGATATTTGGATTTTCAGATTCTTAGATTTTTAGATTTTAAGATCTTTAGATTTTAAGATTTTTAGATTTTTAGATGTTTACATTTTTAGATTTTGAGATTTTTCGAGTTTTTCGATTTTTAGGATTTTAGATTTTTAGATATAGATTTTTAGATTTTTATATCTTTAGATTTTAGGATTCTTAGATTTTACAATTATTGGATTTTTAGATCTTTAGATTTTTAGATTTTTAGGTTTTTAGATTTTTAGATTTTTAGATAGTTAGAATTTTAGGGTTTAATATTTCTAGATATTTAAATTTTTTTTAAGTTTAAAGATTTTTAGATTTTGAGATTTTTAAATATATAGATATTAAGATATTTAAATTTCTATAGTTTTAGATTTTAAGATTTTTAGATATTAAGAGTTTTAGAATTTTAGATTTTAAGATTCTTAGATTTTAAAATATTAAGATGAATCTATCATAGGTTTTAAAAAAAATAGATTTAAAAGTTTTTTGAATTTTGGGTTTTTAGATTTTTAGATATTAAGATTTTTAGATATTTAGATTTTTAGATATTAGGAGTTTTAGTTTTTTGCAATTTTTAAATTTTTAGATTTTAAGATTTTTAGATTTTAAGATTTTTAGATTTTAAGATTTTTAGATTTTTAGATTTTAAGATATTTAGATCTTTAGATTTTTAGATATTTAGATTTTTAGATTTTTAGATTTTTAGATTTTTAGATTTTTAGATTTTTAGATATTTAGATTCTTAGATTTTTAGATTTTAAAGTTTTTACGCGTTTTAAGATTTTTGAATTTATAGATTTTAGATATTAAAACCTAAACTCTTAGCTTCTGGATAAAGAACCCCTACTGAGTCCTTGCGGCACGTCAAGCCGTCCAGTTCACCGCAAGGGTGTACCACTTAGAGCCTGTACAGAAACCACGTAGTTTCATTTTTGACCATTTCAACCCCCGTCCCGCTCACGTAGACATTTTTTTATAAATTTTATATTTTTTGTATTTTTGTATGGAGCGTAGACATTGGTCAAACCCTCCTTACTCCCAGAAAAGTGTACGTGGTTTATGAATAGCCCCTTACATATCAATATGAAGAAAAATTATACACTCAAAAAAATCGTCACGTTATTTCCACGTGAAATTTCGCGTAACTTTCACCTGAACACGTAACCAAATATTCTTCAGTAAAATCAGGTGAACATTACGTACCAGTGAATTGTACGTGAAAAATCCCGTAACAATTATATGATTTTCACGTAGAATGTGGATTTACGTGGAAATCACGTAGCTCTTACGTGAATTCCACGTGTTTATTACTGGTTTTGGCAGTGGACGAAAATTACGTGCGTTTCACGTGGATGTGACATGTCAATTTTTTTGAGTTTAGAGAGGTAAATTTTACCGATAGGCCGAATTTTAGATCCATAGACCCACACTAGAGCACTTTCCCATATTTGCATGATAATGACAATGTTATTCTACTTGGTAATAACTTATATTTACGCTTCTGAAACTTGTTAAGTTTATTAATAAAGACAAAGGCCGAATTCCCCGTCGAATTGTGATGAACAATTTCTATAATGTTAAGTCTCATATATTTGTACACACACTGTTCCACGTCAATTCATCGAGCTGAGTCATATAACACTATGAATATTCGGGCTTTCTATCATAATATAAGACTTGAAGTGATCCTTTAGTCTTAACGTGGCACGTGAAAGCCAAACAGTTAAAAGGGATAAGCATGAGGAAATGTTAAGGGCTTATGCTGAAGCGTTCTTGTTGGCAGCCATTACCTCAACATTTAGAATAGATATAACTCAGAATCTGTACTAGATATTGAAAATTTAATCACATCAGTTTGTATGCTTACTTGCTGTGAGCAATCTGATAGAGTTCGATTCGATGTTCATTCACTAACAATCGAGATTTATCAATTTGAAATAGCAAGGTAAGTTTGCGAGAGAGAGAGAGATAAAAGATAGGAAAAAATACATGGAGCCGCCCTTTGAAAATGCCATATACGCCGCCGCCGATTCAAAATAGATCGGCGCACAGGTCTACCCGACACATCCACATGTGGCAACTTACTCTTCCTTGTGAGAAATTTTATTTGCATAAGGGAGATTGGACACTCTTGATTCCTCCGTTTTCGATATTGAATGCTTATTTTGCCAACGGACTTTTCGGAAATGCTTCATACTTTGGCTTCAGACCAGTGTCCCCTACGCAATCGGAAAACAACTTCCCGACAACGAAAAAGAAAACAAAATTCACCTTCTGCAGAAGCAGCAAAAGTGCATTTGCAACCATTGCACTCGGACTCGGAAAATTCATCGAGCGAAAAATAGTTACCCGGCAAAGTTGTTAGTGGAGTTTCTTCTTTCCGGAGCGCTGGCTGCTCTTTGCCCGTTTCTGTTTGGTTGCACTTTTATTGGTGTTTAGAATTCGGAAAGTCAACACAATTTTATGGGTTCACTTCTCCGAACAGGAAAAATGGAGATGGAATCTTTCCGAATCGATCGCAGGCAGTAGGCATGGAATTTATGCCGAATAACATCGAACATAAACATCCTCCCCCTTTCCGTCGGTTGCTTTATGACGCTTCGGTAATCCTGAAAAATTACTTTAATCCCCAAAAGCCGCCACGTTCTTCGCGTGAACAAGCAAAATACTTTGAACTAATAGCGCCTCCAGAGCCAATGTCGTTACCATAATCCTTGCGATTCGACAAGGAATCACCACCTCCTTCCGTTGAAAGTCTGTTCCGATCCGGTGGAACGGTTTCCGCGGTGATGAACAAGACGAAAAAGCAGCAACCCGCGCTCTCAAGCCGTCGGCCATTGTCGTTATTGGCATCGGCTTATAGCCGGCAACAACAAGGATAGCCAGTCAAGCGCTCAGCACCCCTCCGGATTGGCTCACTGATTGATAAGCGAATGCCAATGCCTATGACTGGGGCCGCCGCGCCGCGTGGTCTTCAAATACATCACTGTCGGCAAGTTTTTGATAGGACGCGACACATCTTCGCGCTGCCAAGGGGATGAAGATTTTCCTTCTAGAATGAAGTAGGCTGGGATCAATTTGCAGCGATTTGTGGCATTTCCGTAAATCCTTCTTTAAGCATACCTTTTGAAGGAACTGACTTGCTGTGCTGCAATTTTGATAACTTTCATCGATGACATTTAATAAAATAGGATGGTGTGCTTCGTTTTTTGACGAAAAGCCTGGTGTTATTGTTTTGTAGACATCTCCATGGAGCTTCCAAGAATCATGGAATTTTGCAAGATTGAGGTCAGATTTGAGTTAATTTTTGCAAAAAATTAATTCTAGCAAAAAATGTCTAATCCTATTTAAAACAAAACAAACTACCGTCAGTTCAAATGGCTCATGGAACTGATTAAATTTGATGTGGACAACGCCATAGGCTTTTGCGGCGTGGAGTTAGCAAAACTAATGCTAAACAGAAGTGGTACGAATCTGACCAATAGCTCGATTCATTAAGACCACAAATGCGCCTTGGGTCGGAATATCAAAAAGTAAATTTAATTTTCTCGTTTTTGATCCTAACAATAACTTTCAAGCCCAGTCCGTTGCCACATGGAGACTCAGAATAACAGAAGAATTAGAACCCGGAATAATAAAATCATCTGTATCTCGGTAAAGGATTGACGTACAAATAAGTTTAATACATCAAAACAAAGGTAATTCACGGATTCTTTAAGGAAAATATCAATACCAATCAAATCTCTTTGTTTCTTATGAAAATTTGTATTTTTTTATTCCTCCCATCAAACGCTGCACACCTCCGGAGTCAACTTCGTTGGCACATTTCTTCCACATTTTGGTCATCTGAGTCGCGTCCCAAGCCGTTTTTCTACTTTTCTCACCTTCCGCTTCACTATTGCCCAAAATATCTCGATGGGCCGGAACTGCGGGCAGTTGGGTGGATTTTTGCTTTTATCGATGAAATCTACGTTATTATTGCGGTATCACTGGATGACTTCCCGGCTGTAGTGACAACTCGCCAAACCTGGCCAAAACTTCACGGGACCTTTATGGGCTTTACGGAAACGTAGTACGTGGTTTCTGAGGCATTCTTCTTTTACAGTTTCGAGTCCATCGTCTTATTCGTCACGAACACTTTGGTCTTCGCTCCAAAGCTGCATAACCCTTGCCAAATCATCAGTTTTTTTGACAAATTTGTCCATAAAAGCAAATTTAAACTCCACAGAATCATCTCCTCGTGCCTTTGCCATGTCGAATTTTTGGCCAGGAAGCTGTCCGAAATTCATTTTGACGAAGGTTTCATCGTCAATGAGCGGGCATCCTTAGTACTTCGTCAAAACCTGCTGGTACAACTTCCGAGCTCAAGTTTTGGTGACGAAACTTTGCTTCAACGTTCTGTTTGGTTGCTTGCTGGCTCGATAAGAACGATATCGTGTTCGTAAACGAATTCTTCGAATTCGAATTCTTTGTGCGATTTCATTATCTGATAGTCCAGGGTTTGCTCTGACGGTTCTCAACACCTTGCGGTCATATGTTCCACTACGACGCTTACCTTGAGGCACTCGATCCGCGCTCTTTCGCTCCCTGAAACGTTTGAGCTCATCATAAACGGTTAATTTGGTGATTTTCAACGTTTTTGCGATTTTTATGGCGGACCACGTTGGATTATCAACGTGAGTGTGCAGATTTTTTTCTCTACTGTCGGCTTCCATCTGTGATAACTTTTGACTCACTGCACGAGACACCGTGAAATTTAAACCACTGTAAAAGAATTCTTACTGCTGTCACTTTCCGGGCCGCTGCAACAAAACAAGTGATTCCGGATTCTGGACTGGACAGAAGAAAATAAATGTCCGGATTCTGGACTGGACAGAACTTTAAGTACTTCTAAACGCATTATTTCAGAACATTTGAACTTGTGATTAGCATAACGACCCACGAGTTAAGTTATTTATGAAATTAGTCTTAGATTTCTTGAAGTTATAGAAATAAAACTTCTTAGTAGTTTACTTTTTTTGGTGGGCGTAGAACCACGGCGTCTTCTGAGTTGAACTCTTGTGGTATAAAGTAGTTCATGCAGGAATATCCAAAAAAAATCAGGGCCAAATATCTTCGAAGTTCAAGATCATATTTCCCAGAAGTTAAGGAGAAAACTTCCCACAAATTCAGGAGAGGACTTCTCAGAGCTTCAGGAAGAAAAAATGAGAAGAAAAATTAGTATTTTCCATTTAATTCCAACTGCCTTTGCTTATCTTGACAGATACGCGTATTTCGTCTACAATGTGCAGACTTCTTCAGTGTCTCGTAACTCAAGTCGAGTCAAATACTATTTTTTCTTCTCATTTCTAGTTACAGGTATTCCACTAAACAGCTCAAGCCCTCTAGGATTCTTCAAGAAGAAGTTTAGAGACGGAACTTCTAAGAATTCCAGAACATTCCAAAGGTTTTGGAGTTGTCCCAAAAATTCAAGATAGACTTTCCAGAAGTCCAACAAAAAAAAATTCCCGAAATTCAAGAGGAAACTAACCAGTGAGAGCGCTATCTAAAATTTCTCAAAAATACCGAAACAAATTTCCACACAACTCAGAACGTCCTAGAAATTCAAGAGCAAACTTCTCTGAAGTTCAGGAAAGAACTTCTCAGAAGGTCCAGAAGAAACTTCCCAAAAAATTAGTTGTAACTCCCCAGAAATGCTAGAGAGTTTTCGCGATGTTCAGAAGTGAACATTGCAGAATTTCAGAATAAGGATTTCTCAAAATTCATGAAGAAACCTCTTCAAAGAACAGAAAAAAACTTTCAAGAGGAATAGTTGGTACAACTTAGTAGGTTGAGCAAGATTTTCTCATAAGTTCAGGAACAAACTTCCTCGAAGTTCAGGAGAAAACTTCTAAGAAGTTCAGAAAGAAACTTCCAACAAATTTGAGGGAATTTCCCTAGAAATTCTAGAGAGGATTTTCCCAAAGTTTCGGTGCAATTTTCATTGGAGTTAAGGATGGGACTTATCAGATGTTCGAATAGAATAAGCTCAGGATTTTTTATTATGAAGCGCGAATGAGTTATTAACGTTTAATAGTGGTATGTTATATCAGGGATTTAAACGCTAGGTTTACGTAGGACTGCGTTGGTTTATAGTAATAATGGTATCATCAAAATTAATACTTACCATAACGCATATGGTTGGTTGAAATGTTAATAAAATGGTTCTATAATTTTGCTTTGTGATCCTCAATTTTCTTTGCCATACTATTCAACGCTAGAATAAAGGGTGTTCCGCTCAAAATTTGGTCAAACAGTAATGTGTGTGAGTAGATCAAAGTTTTTAATCATAAGTCAAATTCTTTTTCTTTTTCAAGTGCAGTTAATACAGAATATAGGTGAAATATTCAGCTAAGCTTCCTTTTTACCAAATGCGAATTGCTGTGTCTTTCATTTAACACCTGCCATACGATTTTGTACAGTCTCCTTGTCCACTTTGTTCGCCGCAGAACGCCAGTTTGCCTTGAACTGTTTCTCGCACACTATTGTACAGATTGTTGTTTTTGATATGCCGACTTGCCTATCCCAGTCACATTTACTCAAATTTGAGTGCCTCCACTAATGACGAAAGTGAGTTAAAAACGACTCAAAACTGAGTTTAAGTAGCTGACCGTGTAGCGTTTATAGCATAGCTCTGAATGAAGAGAGGTATGAAAATACAGTATGTAGAAAAAAATCTAAAGAGGGGACGAGCCTCAGTTATAAATTTAGACATCGGCAACAAAGCAAAATAATTTTGCAGCAGAGAGGTATGGCTATTTCTGTATTCATCGTAGAATGAAACTAAAGGAAAAAAAAGAAGAAGACAATTTGAACCATATTTTACCCGTTTTTGAGGACCCGGATAGGGAAAACCATATTTTCAACTTGTTCATACGAAGATTTGTATGGGAGCAAAAGAAGGTCTTTTTTAAGTAACAAATTGAACTTTTTATAATAATAGCACTTAATTTTTATTTCAATGCCAAATTTTGCTGAGTTTATCTGATCAAATGGTTTATGAATGATGTCATTATGTTTAGTTGAACAAGAGTTATAAGCGTTCAAAAACCTTTCACTTTTGGTTAACGCTCTCATTTTTTAAAATTTAGAAATGACACCCGGTAAAGAAAAGAGAAGCGTAGTCCTACGTTAAAAATTCCAGAATTTCAGTAAAAAAAAATTAACAGGGAGGGCACTACCTATAAGTTTATGAAAGAATTTCTCAAAAATTTCAAGAAACTTCTCTGAAGTTCAGGAAAGGTTTCTCCATACGTTCCAAAAAAAATTTCCCAAAAGCTTAGTTGGAACTACTATTAAGTGTTAGAGAGCTTTCTTGAAGTTCAGAATCGAACATTTCAGAAGTTCAAAATAAGGCTTTCTTTTAGTTCAGGTAGACACATCTGAGAAAAACAGAAAGATACTTTCCAGAAGAATAGGGGCTACATCATATTACTTAAAGCAGAATTATTTCAGAAACTCAGGTAACCTCTCCAAAGTTCAGAAGAAAAGTTCCAAAGCGGACTTTTCAGAGGTACAGGAACAAACTTTCAACAAATTTAGGAAGATTTCTCAAGAAATTCTAGAGAGAACTTTCCCAAAAGTTTTGCGTAAATGGTACTCGCAGTTCCGAACGGGACACATCAGAAGTTTAGATAGTAACACAGTTTAGAAGAAAAAAAAACTTGGCAACTGTTCCTGGAAGTTTCTTTGAATCCTAGAGGGTATGAACTGTTTAGTGGAGTAGAAAAAATTGGTATTTTCCATTTAATTCCAACTACCTTTGCTTATCTTGACAGATAAGCGAATTTCGTCCACAATGTGCAGACTTTTTCAGTGTCTCGTACTTACGCTTTCTGTGGTTTTATGTAAAATTTTCCATAGTTTACAGACATATATATTTGGATTACATATTCTGCATATTTAATTTGACATTAAAGACTGTTCCGAAAAATATAAACACATTTTCTTTCGCAAATAAAAAAGACCATACTGTGATTTTTGATTACTTTATTCTCAAACATAGTAGATAACAATATTTTCTTTCCATCTTTATTTCAATTTGCTCGATTTGATTCAATCGGCAGTTTGATGGATTCATCTCCTTTGGCACAAATACGACATTGCGCCACTTTAGTGCATATTTAGAGTAATGGGAGGAAGCAAAATCAGGCCAAACGATTGTAGGCTTGTTATGATTTTTTAAATTTATTTCCGATACTTTTCACCTAAGTGCATTCGTGTCGGTCAATTCTTACATCACTAATTCTCAATTTCTATATCATTATTATTTTGCATTTTCTTGTTTCTAAACTTTTTTTTCTTTATCTTCCGCTTTTCCACTTGTCTTCTTCAGCTTCTCCTTCTGTGTATGTTTTCTTCCACTTCTATTCCTCCACTTATCTTCGTCCGCTGTTCTTCTCTTCTTATCTTCTTCCGCTTCATCTTCTCCGTTTCTCTCGTCCACTTCTTTTCTTCCATTTCTCTACTCTTCTCTTCTTCTGCTCCGTCTTATCCGTTTGTTTTTTCACTTTTTTCTTTCGTTGTGCGTCTTTCACTTCTCTTCCTATGCTTATCTTCATTCGTTTCGCTTCTTCCACATTTATTCTTCTGCTTCTCTTCTTTCTCTTGGCTTCTTACGCTTCTCTTCTTCCGATTCTACTCTTACGATTAACTTCTTCCGTTTCATTTCATCCGTTTCATTTCTTCCGCTAATCTGCTTTCGTTTCTCATTTACCGGCTCTCTTATTCTTTTTCCCCTTTTTCGTTCTTTTACTTCAATTCATTCGTATTTTCTTCCACTTCTTATCTTTCACATTTATACTTCCGCTTCTTTTCTTCTGCTTCCACTTATCTCCTTTCTCTTCCCTTCTTCCACATCTCTTCATCCGTTTATCTTTTTACGCCTTTCTTCTTCCACTTATTTTCTTCCATTTCTATATTTTTTCTCAACCATTCATTCATTTTACTGTATTTTCATGGTCTTTCCAACTTTTCAATTTTCTATTTTACTTCTTCATTATTCTTGCTTCACTTTTGTTTTCACCTCCAGTCACCTAAGGTACAAATACCGCATGGTCATCACTAAATGTCAACTTCAATATCTCTATCATTTTACATTTTCTTGTTTCTCGTTTTTTTTTCTTTACCTTCTTTTGCTTCTATTCTTCCGCTTTTCCACTTCTCTTCATCAGCTTCTTCTCTTGCGTATGTTTTCTTCTGCTTCTACTATTCCACTTATCGTCTTCCGCTTTTCTTCTTTCTCTTCTCTTCTTCCGCTTCATGTTGTTCGTTTTTCTCGTCCATTTCTTTAGCTTCTTCCGCTTATTATCTTCCACATTTATTTTTCTGCTTCTCTTCTTCCACTTTTCTTATTCCGCTTCTCTTCTTCTGGAACTACTCTTCCGGTTAATTTCTTCCCTTTCATTTCTTCCGCTAATCTGCTTACGTTTCCCATCTACCGGTTCTCTTTATTCGTTTTTCTTCTGTTACTTCGATTCTTTCGTCTTTTTTTCGCTTCTTATCTTCTGCTTCTTATCTTCCGCATTTATACCGGCGCTTTTTTTCTTCTGCTTCTCTTCTTCCACTTCTTTTATTCCTTTTCTTCTCTTCCTATTGTCTTCATCCGTTTATTTTTTTACACCTCTCTTCTTCCGCTTCTCTAATTTTTCTCAACCATTTTCGCTGTATTTTCATGTTTTTTACAACTTTCAAATTTTTTATTTTACTTCTTCATCATCTTGCTTCATTTTTTGTTTACATGTCCAGTCCTATTTACATTCACTTTTTCTCCTTTACTGGATGCTCTTAATTATCATCTCTTATTCCACTTTATCGTTTGTTACATCAGCTTCCGTTTGATTATCATCTCCTTCATTCGCTGTAATCTCCAATATCTTCTTTCTTCTCACTTTCTTTGCAAATATCTGAATTCACTGTCTTCATTATCAGCTGCTGTTTATTTATCCCCTTCATCTCCTTCATAATCTTGGCGTTCACATCTTCAACATCATTTGATTTTCCTACGTTCTCCGCTTTTTCAACAGCAACGTATGTTTTACCAGCGACATTTTCAGAAGTGTCAGATAATATGATTAATTCGTTTGATCCACCTATACTAAGGGCTGATTGGATCGCAAAGGCCAAGGACTGCACAGTGGGAAAAAGTGCCCGAAACGCGAAAGAATTCTACATGTCAGTTCAGAGTGGAACGATTTCTGTAAATGTTACCTTAACTTGAAGGTAAATTGGAAAGGATTCGAATGAATGTGGTCTCATTGGTCGCACGGAACTACTTGGGGAGCAAATGAGCTCATTTTACCCTGATTCCCTTAATATTGTTGTGTTCTTCAGAAATTTCTTTGCTCGATGGGATTAAAGGACGACAAAATATGGGTAGTCCCATGTGAAATGTCCTGGAGAATCGATTAGAGTTAGTTTTGTTCGCCGCACAGCTCATATTGCTGATTTTACCCTGATTCCCCTAATAGTTTTGTTTTTACGTTTGCAGGTGGATAAATTTTGTTTGCATACTGTAAGTCTATTCATTTTTTTTAAATGCATACATTGTCATATGAATACATTCAGCGACATGTTTTGATGGCAGAAAACAAGAAATGAGAGGTTTGAAAATTAAATTTCGGAAATAGTCAACATTGCCGAAGCAAACATTTCCTCTATCAACGTTATAAGTTATTATCATCATTATCGTGAAAAACAAGTATACACACCAAGTTTTTTTCACCGAATCTCAGCAATCAAATTGCCGAGATGGGCACCGCTGAGTGCTCGGCAATCATCTCGGCAAAAAGCGAATTTGCCAGCGATCTAGGTAATAAAAAAAATTCACTGCTGTCATTTTTTGCCGAACATCTCAGGATAAATAATAACTGAATTTTCGGCAAATTAGTTCGTGCGGTAAAACAAAATACTGAAGTTCAGATATTTTAAGTCGAATAAATCAATAGTAAAGTTTACTGATCGCTATATATATATATATATATATATATATATATATATATATATATATATATATATATATATATATATATATATATATATATATATGCTATAAAAATACTGAATTCCGGCAATTTTGTTTTTTTGATTTATTTGGAGTAGAGAATTTTTTTTATTGTGATAGAATCTCAGTGTTGAGATCTTCATTTCATTTTCATTAATTGTACTGATTGAATTGCATGATCCGGATAGCACGTGCATTGTCACTGATACTGTTCGGCAGCATAATTAATCATCAATTAAAAGAGAGATTTGAGCAATAAAAAATGAAAAAAGTGCCATTAAATTATTAAGGCCTGTGCCAACAAACAATGTGTGATCAGCATTAAAAAAATTAGGGATGAGCAATAAAAGATGAGAAAAGATCTTCGGATAATCCAACAGTGACCGGTAAATCTGTCAAATAAAGCAACAGCTATTAGTATATGTGCAATTAAATATGGCAGTATTTCCGCCAAATTATGTAATTTGAGCACCAAACTATTCGCATATGTCTCTTTAATTTTGTTAGATTTTCCCATAAAAACATGAAATGAGCAATGGATATTTATTTATCCATTGACTCATTTTACTGTTTTTATGGGAAAATCCAACAAAATTAAAAGACATATGCGAATAGTTTAGTGCTCAAATTACATAATTTGGCGGAAATACTGCCATATTTAATTGCACATATACTAATAGCTGTTGCTTTATTTGACAGATTTACCGGTCACATTTAGATTATCCGAAGATCTTTTCTCATCTTTTATTGCTCATTCCTAATTTTTTAATGCTGATCACACATTATTTGTTGGTAGAGGCCTTAATAATTTAGTGGCACTTTTTTCATTTTTTGGTGCTTTTTCTGAATTACTAAGTGCAGGTAAACATTTTAGCCATACTGTTCAACATTTAAAAAAAATAGTTGACAAGTGATTGCGGATGAGCTTAGTTGATAAGTGTTTGTGTTTCAGTGTGTCGAACGGTGTTTCGGAGTGTCGGAAGGTGTTTCTGTGTTTTAACGGATTTGTCAATACTTCAATCGAAATATTATGCTTATTGGCAACCATGGACCTTTTTGACGTTGATTCCACGCACTTTAAGCATCCTGTAAATAACATCAGCGCAGGGGAGAGGGAAACAAAACAGCGAAAAAAACCAACCCGGTAACAACTTGACAGCTCCAGAGTAAAGTCAATGTATGATAATTTTGGCTCACTGGTTCTGTCAAATCGAATGAATCCTAGAACAAATCATAAATTAAACGTATTTACATCAACTCTGTTATTTAAAAAGCTGTGGAGCTCATATTCGTACTTCATGAATGTAATGCTAACGATATGTTGTATTTTTATCCTAAATGTTAAATGGTGGATATTTTTACCCTTCTTACAGAGAATATATATAAGCATAAACACACTCGAGAAATAGACTACTAGCAAACATGAATTTTTGAAAAACCTTTTCTATCGTTGCATTTTTTGCGTGTTCAATTACTAATATTTGGGAATAAATTTGAAAATTGACAAATAGCACAACAAATGTCGTGGACTGTGGAAGCTCTCTTTTTTCGCGCTTCATAAAAATTGGCAAACAAGGCCGGTAACTGTCAAAACTCCTATACTTACAACATTCTGTTTATTTTTTTTTTTAGTCGATACTCTCTGGCTGCCATTTTTCTGTTATATCGGCTTGGCTAGGGTTTTCATTTTCGATCTACACCTGATAGTACGTTCACACTACGTACTATAATACGTGATATAGCAAGTTGATATCAATATTAAGTGGTGGTGTTCACACTACACTGACGTGATATATTTTGACGTTTGTAAGTATGATGATGAATAAAACAGAGAAAAAAATGTAAGTAAACTGGTCTTCTTCCATTTTTGTCCGACAAAAAAAATCAGATTTTGATGAAATACAGTTTTAAAGAACCATTTGCTCTTGTAATTTGATGGGTTTCAATGGAATCAAAACTTAACACATTTTGAATAAGAAGCTTCGTCCCCCGATTTCTGCATATTTCAATTGGGAAATTTGTCAATTCGGTTCAAGTTTGCCAACCGGGTTGGTATTTAGAGTTTCGCGAAAATATTGGATTTACCGCGAAAATATAGACGCTGTTTAGAATAGATATTGTTTTACTTTTATATTTAATACAAGCTGAACCCGGTGCGGGCGATGCTACGTTAATGTATGAACATTTAATAGAAATGGTGCGTCTACTATTGTTTTTCGGAATGAGGTTTGATAATATATTTTTGTTTGCTATTGTGTAACTTCGATTATATAGTTTAATTTTTTGATTTTGTTCATGTTTTTAATTTATATCCTCCATGGTTTTTTCTTTCTTTGTTGAAGCATTTCATAGACAAAGATGTTATCTTCTAACTACGCCCTATCCTGTCAATTTGAACGTTATTTTCTCTGGCATAACTTTAGATTAACTTCACACAGAGTAGCTCAATCATCTGCTTTTCGTGACTAAGATGGGGTTCAAACTTGTATCAGAACATCCCAACAAACATCGGTGTTGAATTAGAGCTTGTTCAAACAAATCTGGAGAAGCTATTCAGCTATTCTAGAAGAAACAGCTGGATAGCTTCTCCAAATTTGCTTAAACAAGCTCTAATTCAACACCGATGTTTGTTGGGATGCTTCTTACTCGAGAAATACATATTTTGTGTTTTAGTTGCCTGGATAATTCTTATGTAGGGTTGAAATTTGTGTTTCATTTGTATGAGAGCCCCTTCTTCCAGAAGGGGGAGGGGACCTCGAACAATTGCCGTTCTCTGCCAAATTTGTTTCCTTTTGCTTGATTAGCTCTTGAATTACGCAGAAATTTATATTTCATTTGTGTGAGAGTCCTCCCTTTCCAGACGAAGAGGGGTCTTGAACCAGCATACACAGATAAAAAGAAACACAGAATTTTCTGCGTTATCTAATGCACATAAAGGGAATGCTAGATTTGGCAGAAAATAATGGGATATTTCATGTAAATTTAAGCCAGATAATGCCTAAATCTAGCCTGTTGTATGAAAGATTGCAAACATTATCGTTGTTTACGTTCCTTTAGCTTAATTCCAAGCCAGGGGAAATTTTACGTGCTTGTTAAAATTAATTATTTTTTTCTGTGTAGAAACAAATCCTGCCTCTTAAAATCCCCACAAGTCAAATTTAGTTCCATATGCTTGATTAGTGCTCGAGTTATGCAGAAATTTGTGAGAGAGCTCCCTCCCCCATTCCAGAGGGGGAGCAAAGTTATTGTTCTACCAGCGAACGGGCACCAAACAATGGTTAAATGAACAATACAGATTTATTCACAGATTTTCATCAGCCGGATACAGATAAAAAAGGTTTTTGGATGTGAGAATATAGATTGACCTGGAAAAAAATGTGGCAAGGATTTTATTTCATCGGTGTGGACTTGAAACAGGAAGGTTAATAAACATCATCAACTCATACGTAAATAAAAGAGAAACTCATACATTATATAATAATAATCTCCTCTTCAGAATTCTTTATTTCCATTTCCATTTCCATTCTCAAGTTATAATAATTTATATTCGATACAATTGAAATTGAATGAATGGAAAAAAAAAGCCACATCAACATTACGCCTCAATAAAAATTTGTTCTTGCACTGTTTTTAACATCCACACATAAGGAAACGAAAACATGTATTCCAAAGCTAAAAAGCGATAGTATCGAGAATGGATGGCCCTTTTGTTTATGCACGGTAGAGACATATCCAATTTGTAGATGGGTACGTGAAACTAAGCTCATCTGTAAAGATGCTCGGGGGTTGGAAAAAACAATCAATCGATTCGAGTAAGTGGTGCCAGAAATGAATTTATCTTTCATATTATGTTGATTTTGCGAACGCACAAAACGCACAATTAGCAGATTCTTTTTTCTCACTTCTGAAAATGACGGGTGTGAAAAAGTGACAGCTGTGTTACCGAAACTCCACAAAGGATGAAGTCAATGCCGAGATCTCAGCAACCCAGTTGCTGATTTCGGTATTTTCGGTATTTGCAGATCTCCACAGCGAATTACTTTGCAAAATTTCGGCAACAAAAAGATAATTACTGATATATCGGCAATTATTTTTGGTAGATCTCGGAACACTTATGTTGTTTACTGAAACATCAGCCAAATTATGATTTTCCGTTTCAGATCGGTCTTTATTTCTGCCGAGATCGAGTATATGTTTCAAGTGTGTACATTGAGAATAAAAATACTAATTAACATACTACAAATTTCAATGTTCATATGATTTCTCGATATGCAGGCATTCGAAATTACGAATTGATTTGATTGTGTTATGATAAGGGAAGGTCCATTAATTACGTCACGCAATAAGGGGGAGGGGGGGGGGGTAGAAAAGCGTGACGATCCATACAACAACAAAAATTGAAGGTCCATACAAAAAACGTGACAAGGAGGGGGGGTTATAAACAGTCATTTTTTTTTGTGACGTAATTAATGGACGTTCTTTAAGACTGTTACCACGCTGACATTGATTAATTTTGAAACCAATGGTACCGTTGATTTATCAAATAAAAAAGTATGTTGTCGACCGTGACAGGACTCGAACCTGCAATCTTCGGATCCGAAGTCCGACGCCTTCTCCATTAGGCCACACGGCCGCTATAAATAACCACATTTTCTATCTCTATGCATTGAAACAAACCATGAAGACAATCTTTATCTCAAACTCAATTCATTATCCCCACTGTTTCCACCTAAGATATTGCTTAATGTTGCGCAATATAAATTAACACATTACGAAAATAAAAAATATAAGCTGGTTTATTTTCAATACTCGAAAACTTTCACAGTTCATATTATATATTGATGTAGAAACGATTTTTTTTTCTAGCGAACCACTGCGAACCACCTTTAATTTAACCTTTAAATGGACGTAAATACATGACATATACAAATAACACTAATTTCCCTTCAGAAAACAGCATGATTTTAGTCCCCCTCGAACGATAAAACTACACAGGAGCTGCATGGGTAGACAATTAAGCAAACTGGAACTAGATTATGAGAAAAAAGGCATTCATGTTCGACTTCTTGCCCTGCCACCTTCACCACCCACACATCATCAGTTTCAATCACTCCATCCAGGCCAACTCAACATCCAGCATTGACAGTCAATAAGCCATGAAATTTGTTTACTTATCACCAACATCAACACTTCTCTCCCACTCCCCCCTCAGCCGTTGACATTGCTCGGTTCACTACCTTCGAACCCGATGTGTATTTAGAGACAGAAGCCAAAAAGAAGTCAAGTGATCCAACCCGTTTCCGCATCCCCCCAGCCCCATATCGGAGAAACTCTGATGAAAAGTAAAGACGTCATCGTTTTATTTTCACTGTGTCTGTTCAGGTATGCACTTTGCAGACTGTTTATAACACTACTCCGGCTCCCATCGGCAGTCAAGGTGCTTCATATCAACTGGGGTATTTGGATACTCCTACGTCCTACGGTACGTTTCAACTCTTTGAAGATTCACTCCTTCCTAGACATCCGTTCAGTCTGAAGACAACCTGCAGATTTCCGACTTGAGCTACTTGAAGGAAGGACTTTGCCCGGGCCGTTTGAGATGCTATCTCCCTTTTGAGCAACATCAATCATCTTTCATCATAAAAATTTCATATCAAACACTCGTGGCATGTGTTCTCGTGCTGGCCGACCGACAGGACGCAGAACGACGGCGACGGCAATGGCGATGGCGACGCGACGCGCGCTCTCTTCACACTGTAAGTAAGACGGAATCGGCATCTCTCGGCTTGCCTTGTTGTTAATGGGAAGGATAAAAAGTATGACTTTATTAAAGTACAAACTCCTCCTGTGGAGCACAGTCTGGCTGGCTGGCTGGCTGGCTGGCTGCCGTGCTGGACGTAGGCGGAAGGCTCTTATGAAGCCGTTTTCCAGCAGCAGCAGGACGATGTTTGCCGGGGAACGGCATCATTGTCGTCGTCCGAAAATGTGGCTTGCTGCTTCCTGCATACGTAGCAGGAAGAAGGAATGTTTTCATAGGATGTTATCTCTGGGAAAACAGAGCCACTGGGCCGGAACGTGTTGGTTTATGAAGGGAGGGGTGGGGGGGGGTTTCTTTCCTTGAAAATGCATGAGTACGGCTGTGTATGTGTGGATGTATATGTGTGAAGTGACATAAAGGAGTCGAGGAGAATGACACCAGATCGCAATCTGGTCCAGTACAAACATTTAACCACAATAAATTACCCATTTTATTGAGCTTAAAAATGTTATGCAAAGTGGAGATAGGATCTTGTTCAAGTGATTGAACATTTGAAATTCAAGGTATAAGGAAAAAAGAAGTTTGAGAAAAAGCACTACGCAAACAAGACGTAATTACTTACATGAGACACGAATCTTCTCAGCACTCATCACCATGAATGTATATGTTTATGAAAAATCTCTGTATAATTCAGGAAACATTCGAATGACTTAAAATACTTCAAAATGTGGAAAATGTGGATCGATAATCCAGGCTGTACAGTTCTATTTAAACATACATACCATCCCCAAGTAACACAACTTGTTATGTAATGATCAAAAATTCATCTCTAAGACATGATCTCGTATAGTTTTGTAGTATAAATAATTTTTTTTTGGTACCGTAAAACGGGGTGACTTCGAACACTTTTTGAACTATTTCTCGAAATTTTCTATGATAATTATCTTAAAAATTTTGTTTTACATTTTTAAAACCAGTACTGGTATCTGTAGTATAACACTACACAGAAATTTTGAAAATGTATTATGTCAGATGAACTTTAAAATAATTGTTTAATTCCCGCGGCCAATTTACAATAATGAGGTGACTTCGATCAAAATCAATTTTATTAATTTGAAGTGCTTAAATGAATAAAAAACACCAATTTTTTTTTTGAAAACCGTTTGATGCAGATGTCTCCCGAATAGCACAGGGGTGGAGCATTCTCCAAAGGGAACGTTCATTAATTATGTCACGCAAAAAAGGACCATTTTCAAAACTATATGATTGTTGTTGGGCTTGGTAAAAAGTACCATAAGGAGCATTTTTTTTTTAATATTTTTTATAGCGAAAGAAATAGAGAAATGCTGAAAACAAAATGCATTTATTTTAATGCTGAATATATATGGTTCAAAGCTTGAAAAATTCAGGCACTTGGAGAAGGATAATTTTAAATTCAATAAATATCGGACTTGGAGGTTGAAGTCCCTGTTGATCGAAGTCACCCCGCTCTACGGTATCTTATATGATCAAAACAGCGCAATTAATCGATCTATTTGAAACATCTTAAAGGTCACACAAGAAGTAACATATTTAGGACTAATAATACGTTCTCAAGATACTTTGAATATCATGCTTTCAACATGATGATGTCTTATCTTGGTCATTTCTAGCATCATAATTAGGGAAGGTCCATTAATTATGTCACGTCAAAAAGTCAATTTTTGCGTTACGTAATTAATGGACATTCCCTAACAAATAGGTTATAATCAAGAAATTCCAAATAAAAAACAATTGAAGAAACACATAAACATAATTTACGAAATGTCAGACGAACAGAAGTTAAGAAAAAAAATTAATTTTTTTTTTGGAAAATATGTTTGTCCATTAGGAGAATATGCAAAACTCATAATAAAAATAAAAATTACAAACATTTTTGGCCAAATCGATTATTTAATAAATATCACAATTCTGAAGATGGATAACGATCAGAACGTTTACCAAAATATCATTTTTTGGCAGCTTTTATTGTGTAACTTCTGGTTTTACACTAGTTTGATGACATAAATATATGTCCAGATTATTGAGCGATTTTCTTTTTGATTCAAAATTTATCATCTTAATCATCGACAAAAAAAAACACGGCAAATTTTTGGTAATAATTAGAAAAATAGCTTCAATCCGCTTTTTTAGGCCATAGTTATGACGTGAAGTTGAAATTGAGTCCAAAATACATCCTGAGAGCAAATTATTCCAGTTAGCTATTATAATATCATGATAACCATATTAGAGCATCTTCTCAGTGAAATGTCATATGACTCCAGAAAATTTAGAAAAAATACGTTTCTTGTGAACTATCACAATGAATCAACTACTGACGGTAATTCTTGTTGCATGCCTTAGTTCCGAAAAATATTTTTGTTAGTTTTTCATGTAGTTAGGTCAATTCTGTAACCATTTCTTAAGAAGATATCTGGCAAATGAGATGGGTTCGCTAATAAATCGCTATGCAAAAATTGAATGCAAAATAATGAGATTTAAAGACAAATTCGTCATACTTATAACATACTGTCAAATTCAATCTGTGCTTACATCTGCTTGTTTGACACTTTCTGAATTGAATTGTGATGCTCATGCATTTCTGCATTTATTTTCACTTTTTTATAACTTGCTTATAGCCTATCGGTTATTATGATGCTATAAAATACCTATATAAAACATTGTCATGTCAAAAGCATGTTATGCAGTGCATCTTTAGAACTTCTTATGCGACCTAAAAGATGCTATTAAAATATCGATTAATTGCGCTGTTTTGGTCACATTCAAGTCGAAAATTAAGTCTTATATTCTAAAACAATACATGAGTGACGTATGAAACGCAGATTTTTTGCAACAACATCCTCTCAGCTTGTATACGACAAATGATGTTTTTTATTTCATTCGTAATACTCATGTACAACAAAATTTAAAGATTACTGAACAAGAAGATGTTTTTGGTGTTGGGATCTTCTTTCCCATAACATACGGCTTACGGTTTTCACGAGACTTCCTGAGTCCTTTGGCTGTTTTTTCAATTGTATTTTTGTTATTTTGTTAGTGAGTGTTACGTTTGCAAGTTTAATGCACCTGAAACATCAGTATATATTATAAATTGCTCACACTCATGATCAAAACACTCACCCTTTTCGACAATGAAGCTTACAATAAGATTATGTATGATACCAACTGTATAGGTATATTTAATGTTTAATCAATGAAAAAAAGAGAATAAACAACAATGAAAGAATTTTCAAGAAAATGAAAAGTGTATTTTATGTCGTTTCTTTGAATTAATTGATATCAGGTATTTGTAGATTGTCCCTAGCTTACTCGAAGAGTGAATTATGGCTTAACCCGCCAGTATCACACCTCTTTCAGTGTCTTCAAATAAACGTACTACGACGTGGCAATTGAAAGAAAGTAGAGTGTGATACTATCACTGCTGATCATGTATTTGGTCTCCCACGACGGCCTTTTGCATGATTTTAGTCCTCCCACTTACGACAAGGTGACAACCATGATCTTCGAGAGTGAGAATGAGTCTGTAACGCTTGCAAATGAATAAAAATTCCGGAGCGTGTGCTCATTTATGATAATCAAGCTGTTGGCTTTCTAAATAAGGTTCATTTACACACAAATAACCATTGGTTGCATTGTTCTGTACTCCAAAAGGTTCTCGGGTAGCTTTATTACTTAATCAGACCGTTGTGCTCGTAATTTCGTTATAAAAGTCATTTGTGAATGTAGTGTAACTTCAGATTAATATATAGTCGGAGATCTCGGATAACCTACAATACTTGAACAAAAAAGTTGACTATCCAACGCGTGTTCCTAGAACAATGACAGGCTCTGCTATGTTGCTTTATACTTCCAGAATGAAATGGGAGGAGTAAGGATCACTAGAAATTAGAAGAAAAATTAGTATTTTCCATTTAATTCCAACTACCTTTGCTTAT
Organism: Aedes japonicus; assembly: GCA_034211315.2. NCBI lineage: Eukaryota > Metazoa > Arthropoda > Insecta > Diptera > Culicidae > Aedes > Aedes japonicus. Next base: position 52,287 of record JASCZW010003515.1, read on the forward strand.
CTTCGACAGATACGCGTATTTCGTCTACAATGTGTAGACTTCTGTATAGGATTTGTGGTTTTCACCATAATTTGCACATATAAAATTTTTGGGATCCTTCACATGACAGCTGTCCTTGGCGTGAGAGGAATCGCCACAATGCATACATTTGGCATCCATGTGACAATTTGTTGTCCCATGACCCCATCCCTGGCATGTACTGCACTGGGTGAGTTGTTGAAAATTTCCTCCAGTCTTCCAAAAGTGTTCCCACTTTACTCTGACATGGAGCATAAGACTGGCGTTTGTCTAATGCCTTAAGTTTATTCAGTTCATTTGATATAAAATGGACTTAATAAAATCCATTAGAAATCCCTTTGCTAGAATCGCTAGGTTTGGATTTCGTTTTCATTTTTATTACTTGAACTGGTGTAACTCTGGTGTAAGTACTTTAATTAATTCTTTTTTGATCTCGTCCAGAGATTATCCCAACCACTGGCCAGACCTTTTAGGACAACCTTGAACAGACGTTCAGTTTTGGTGTCATAAGTAAAGAATTTGATGCCTCTTTGAGTAAGATACTCGAGGAGAAGTTTGAATCCGATCAAGGTTTCAGCCAGAACACGGCATTCACCCCGACGACCAATCTGGAAAGAAAATTTTGAATCTTTAATGAAATTCGTGAGTTCCTTACGGAGACTATGAATATCAGAAGTTGTTACCACAATAGGCGGAACCTTTTCTTTCCCTATATTAATTCGGGAATGTTTTGATAAATTTTGCCGGACTGACGGATCATTCTCATCATCGGTAAGAATATCAAATTGATTGTTTAAATCAATATCGTTAGAAGGGGAATCTTGAGATTGCCCTTTTCTTTTGCGTTTAGGCGCCATATTCTCCAAACGATTACCTATCAGATTTCTTTAAGAATCTGAGGGACCGAAGAGGTATGTTAAATTGGGAATTTAAACGTTTTCTCCTAATCAACTTCCAAGCAGATTCTACAAGAATCCGAAGGGTCCAAGAGGAACTTTCCAAACCGATATCCAAGTCGGATTTCCTCGCGTAGAGTCCAGACAAGGATCGAAAAGGAATAAGGGTAAATTAAATAAATAATGTGCAGGCAATGTTTAGCACTGAAAAGTGCTGTTTAATTTTGTTCTAGCTTTAGGTAGCAAGAATACTTCCTTTAGCAAAAAGAAAATAGAACCGCTCGCTGCGGACTGATCTCCGTAGTTATAATTCACACGCTTATACCTCCTACAACGCAGAATATTACGTGCTTCTTTCGAATTGGTTTGAAAGACTGGCTCGGTTCCGGAAAGTTATGGTACACGAGTAAAAATCGCCGCAGGTTTATTGCTTTGATAAAAATCTATGCTTTGATTGTTGTTTTTTGTATTCTCCCATGCGCGGAAGTAACGATCTTTGATGAAGTTTGTCAGAAACAGATAATATCTCATCTCCATGCGAAGCGCTAGGAGTGGACGTTAATTTATTGCTAGAACGAATAGACATGAAGAGAAAACTGACAGTTCAGTATAGGGCAACGGCAGGCTTTGAAATTGAAAGATACAGGCAGTATTGAGAGAGGGACAAATAGCTAGAACCAGAAAAAAGCAATAGGTAGTATACGAGGCCGATCGGTTGCATAACCTTTTACCAATCAATGGGATTTCCTCCCCCTTGCCTACCCTGCATGGAGTAGTATGGTAAAGGGTTATGTGCCCGATTCAGATACTACCGTTCAATGCCCTCCGCTCGTTTTCAAACCTGTATCTATTATCATTGCTTTTTTATTAGTGTAGCAAACTTTCTAAGTCAGCTATCAGCGGCTACTGGTCTTGAGTAAAGTTCGTGATTTTTTTCAAGTTGCATTCGCATGCTGCATCCGCAACTAAAATTATCGCAATCACACATCTGAATCTACTGGCATCCACTTGTCTTATCGATACGGAAGGCACCTTGGTGTGCCTCTCGGTTTATAAAATCTAGGACGATTTCTTGGAACGATCACTTATTTTCATTTCGCCGTTTCGTATCCTTCTGAAACCAGGTTGCTTCATTTTTTGATCAAGATTTGGAATTGCTTGATGTTAGAGAAATCAGTCATTAATCATGATAATATAGATTGTGTCTAATTAAATTTATACTTACCAATTCATAATCAAAACGAAAGTGACAAAATATTTCTACCCGCACTTAAGGTGAATCGCTGCTCCATGTATTTTTTCCTTTAATTAATCTTTAATCTCTCTCTCGCAAACTTACCTTGCTATTTTAAATTGATAAATCTCAATTGTTAGTGAATGAAAATCGAATCGAAATCCATCAGATTTCTCACAGCAAGTAAACATACAAACTGATGTGATTAAATTTTCAATATCTATAGTACTACAATACTATAGTACAGATTCTGAGTTATAGCCATTCCGGTTGATGTTGAGGTATTCGCTGCCGTCGAGAATGCTTCAGCGTAAGCCCTTAAAGCCGACTTCATTCATTGCACAATAACAAAGCAAAACACACAAAAGTGTCAGAACTGTATTAATGTTATTGTCATGAATTACTATCAACATGACACTGGTAAAAAAAATGCAGTGAGCCCCAGCGTTGCCAGGTATACCGATTTATCGGTATTTATACCGATTTTTATTCTCAATACCGATATACCGACAAGGGCTCTGAAAATACCGATTTCCAACTTTTTATACCGATAAATACCGATTTTTTATGAAAGTTATATCAACATTATATTTGGATTATTATTTATCAGCGGGTTTTTTTTCAGATTTCTTACCCCTAATTAATTGTTTTTCAGAAAATATTTTTTCAATTAAAACTGCATCAGATTTGAATAAATAAAAAAACAAAATAAAGGAATAAAAAAGCTTTAAACGAAAAAAAAAGTAAGTAACGATGATATCCAGTTCATTCAGTCACACATAACATTTCATTAGTGTTAAGTTTCAACATTATCCCTTAGCCAATGGCATCTATTTTCGTATCATTTAATCAAACCACAGATAGCCACAATACATTTAACATTTCTTATACGTCAAACGCAAGGGAATTAAATGCCAACTATCAAACGTCGCTTTGAGTTTCATACGGAGGTAATTGCATTGATCAATTTCTCTTAGTCGATTTTTGACTATTATCTTCGTCAAAGCAAGTTTCAGTATTTAACCTGCAAGACGGAGTTATCCTTTATCGCAACGGATATGCCAACTCGTTTACCTGTAGTTATCAATTATTTTCGGATCAAAAAAGAAAAATCGCTATATGCAGTTCGCCCGTTCGAAACTCAACGTGAGAAACATTTGAGTTAGTCTTAAATGCACGTACGATGAACAAATTTGGAGTGTTATGGTTGTATGTCTGTGATAAAACTATCGAGTTTAATTATGATATTAAATGCGGTAACAAATGAAGACAGGTTGTAATTTTAAGCAAAATAAACTCATCAGTCCTATATTAACAAGCAACAATACTTTATACATTTATGCTTTTTAATATGGGATTATCAAAAGAAACTATCAGTTTATTGATAGGGTAGAGCGCTACTTCGTCCTAGTCGCCTATTTGCGTTCTATCAAGCAAAAATAAATCAAAAATATCAAATACACTATGCGCTCAAGAAGCAGTGTTGAATAATCGATCATATCTTAAATTTTCGTGACTAACAAATCCAGTGGTATGTATGGAAAAGTGTATAAAATTGGAAGCGGTATATACTAGAATTAATCCGTTTTTGTGTTAAAATCTATTTAAAAAAAATAAGGAATGTGCTTAACGAGGTGCTTAGCACAACGGGAGTTGGCTCAAAAACTTTATTGCTAGATATGATTTTTGTTATCTTAATAACATCTTAAGAAGTGTGTATTCTAAAAGATATATATTGTAAAGTATATTTATTCAAAGTATACATATTCAACCTCGAGATGGTAAAAATTAAAAAAATGGCTAATGCATTTTTATTTTATTTTTTATGTTTACGTCAAACTTTGTTCATATACAATTTGAAAATAGAAGAAAAATGATCGCCAAAATATATTGTAATCTTATATTGCTGATTGCAGTTAAAAATGGACTCCGACAAAATTAGAAAAAGTGTGATAAAAGTGCACGTTTGCGTCAAATCGTTTTCTGTCTTCAGTGAACTTATACCTTTCAGCATAAAAGATAAGTGCACCGAAGACAACAAAACGATTTGACGGAAACGTGCACTTTTATCACACTTTAAAATGCGCAAAAAGCACTTCTAGAGTCCAATCACAACTGCAACCAGCAATATCAAAATTAAACTATAGTTCACTTGAAAAAAAATTGAATTTTACTCTATACCGATAAATACCGATATTTTTTAATAAGCAATACCGATATTGTATAAATCCACCTGGCAAGCTGGTGAGCCCATGAATATTTTGTGAAAATACAAAGCACTGCTCAAAAGTAACCCATTCCAATCAGAATAGCCATCATAAACAGACATTCGAATTCTAACAAGAATCTGTGTAGTTGGAATCCCACTTTAGTCTACATTTAGGCGCCTTCAACTATTCTCTCTTCGCTGTTCGGTGGTTTCACTGGAATTGGAATTCCAATAAGATAAAATGGATTAGCATACAACATTCAGTTCAATATTGCATGCGGTAATTATCATAATGATAGACGTAGTATGACGTATGACGTAGTAGAAGTGGGCTTTGATAAAATATGTCGCTTGGCATGATTGTAGCACTGATGGTTTGAAAAGGTAATTTTCATTTCAATTCTAGAAATTGAATTCATTTCATGCAATTCTTCAACCATCAGCTATATGGATACATTTGAACTCCATGGATATATTTCATTACTTGATCCCTCGCATCTTCGAGTAAGTTCATGCAAGCTGCATTCATGAAACTGAAACAGCACCTGAGAATAACTTAATATTCTAAGTGATTGCTAAGAAAATCATCCAACCTGCCGAAATAAACAAAGGATGTTTCGAAACAGCTTATTCAGACAATAAGTAGCTTCACTGGGTTAGTCCAACATTTGAAAATTTGTTTACAATCTTGTTAAGCAAATCGAAACTTAATGCACTATTCTCCAATCTATTTATAACAGCAGAGTGGCGCAGTGGAAGCGTGCTGGGCCCATAACCCAGAGGTCCGTAGATCGAAACTACGCTCTGCTAGAATGAGAACAACTTTGATTGAGTGTTGTTCCCGAATACTTTTTTATTATACAACCAACTGGTGCGCTAGTCATTAAAGAGGTGTAATCTCAAAACAGTATAGGGTAAATGCTCCAATAGTTACGCTACATTAGCAGCTTTGGTGTGTCAATAGTTGTGTACGCGGAAAATTATCCACATTTATTTATTGGCGAAAATCCATGTAAAATTCCACATAGTATTTATTTGTTCACACAAAAACAGAAGCTTCTGAAAAACACATAAAGTTTATAAGGCAAATGAAAAGTACATATGTGTGGCTACACATAATTTTTACTTGTGGGCATAGGAAGTATGTGTGGTTGCAAATAGACATTATTTGTTGATCATATTGCAAAAATGCATGTGTGGGACACATAGATATTATCATTGCGTTTTAATCCGTGTTTGCATGAAGATGATGAGGGCTGCAAACCCAACTAGTGGTACAATGGAAAACAAAAATCCCAAATTTATTAAACTCGAGTTATGAATTTTGAAAACTGGTATTTTCATCCATTACAAAAGTACACCATGAACTTAAATCATGGGCCTTTGTTCGGCTAAGCAAATGGCTATTCCTGCATTACGGTGCTTCAAATAATAGGAATTGTTGCCTCATGGAAAAGAGGAACTTTGAAATCAGTGTTATGTTCTGGTAAACGTGATAAATGTTCAAGAATTGCCCTGACGTAGACTGCGTTTTCCGCCAAGGGTAGGTTGTCAAATGAAATTCTGAAAAAACCCTCACGAAATATCGTTACGAATTAAATGCTTATAACTTATTTAATACTCGATAGATTTCCTAGATGTTCACATCAGAAAGTTAAAATTTTTCCAGCGTATCAATTTAATAATGAAACATTATCCTGTTACATGTGTAAAGTATTGAAAATATCAAAAATAGAAGGTGATGCCTTGTGGTTTTATTTGCAAGCTTCAATTTACTAAATGAACAGTACTTTCCTATTACACATTTCAAGGGAGGTCTCATATGCAGCTGTGAATGATATAAAAGGGTCACACCTTAACAAAATTTCGCATTTGGGACGAATGACCAAGAGTTTAAAGCCCCTTAAACAAAAACAAAATAAATTCTCATTAGTTTGGCAGTATTAAAGCTGTGCAGAGCGGTGGGGTGCCAGTATTGATTTGGCAGCTGACGGTGGCAAGTACCCTGGAGGGTGCACTGGCGAGTAACTATTGATCAGGTAGCTGATGACTCAGCAGGCTGGTGCTAGCCAGCCGTTGGCTAGGTGAACGTAGCTAGGCAGTCAGTTGACCAAGCCAGTGGTGTATTTGTAGCCAGCCAGTGGGCGCAATCACAAGGAACGTAATCTGGTGTTTATTTGTGATCCAGTTGGTAAGGTTTTTTTTGGCCATCTTTAGGTAAGGTGCAACGTTGAGTGAAATAAACGGAGTATGAGCCAGCCGGTTGCTAATGCCGGATTCCCATCATCGCTATTGTGTGCAGAAAAAGCATTAACTTTCAACATGAATTGTTACTAGTCATTAGAAGATAATTGATTTCGAGTATCTGCTAATAACTGTTGCTTATGTGGCGCTAGTATTGTTGGCCAATGCATTGTTTATTGCACATTATCAGCGAGTATATGAATAGGCCATATAAGACAGCATAGCAACCATAGCCAGCTTTGGATTTTCAACTAGCCAGTAATGCGCAACGAAGGGAAGAGAAATAATTTGCTTGTACAGAAGACCGGTTAGGCTAATTTCAAAAGCGAACCATTTGAAATTTGTTCTTTTTAGGACGATCAATTCAAATTTCCTAGGTAAAAAGTTCGTTTGATTGGGATTTCTCTAACATATTTTTGGTGACTGTTATTCGTTGTACATCGCGAACATTTTGTACAATTGCTAACTTGGTTCAAATGGTCTATATTATTCCAAAGCACAGATATAACCTACAACCTTATCTCAAGGGTAGCTTGCCAAATGGAAAAAAAAATAAATTGAAACAATTTGAACGCTGAAACTCATTCATTCTATGATAGATTTCGGAATGTCTGCTTCAAACCGTTGACAATATTCGTGACTTTGCATTCAGTTATCGCGTTTATCATTCAACAATTGTAATCATAAATAAAAGATGTTTTGTAATTACGTTTACTTTTAATTACTGTAATGCACTTAAGGCACAGTGTTTTCCTATAACATAGTTTGCTCTCTTAGTAGTAAAAACCACCAGCTCTTCTTGGAGCGATGAGGACGATGGTTGGGTAGCCAGTGACCAGGGCGATTGCTATTGGAGCCATGGCTATAGGATTCAGTGGTGCATTTGTAGCCAGCCGGTTGGGCGCATCACGATAAGTGCCTAACATTTCCAGAAAATAAATTTGCCAACATGGTTAGCGTTACATTAGCATAAACGAAACTATTAACAGATAACTGTTTTCAAGTATCCCCATCTAAAATCCGGTTTTTTTCCGGACAAATAATTCGATTTTTCAAGGCAAAGAGTTTACTTGATTGGAATCGTCTATAACTTACCGTTGCAAATCAGTGGACAGCCAGCTGGGAAGGCGCAACGATGAGATGTTTAATTAACTGCTGTGAACGAGTTGCCAGTTAGCGGTGGCTTAGTAGCCTGATGCTAGCTATTAAGGTGGTGTTAAAAACTGCTTCCAAAACTGACCAAGTTGAAGGCGTAAATTTCAGCTTTACATCCATAATCCGTCCTTTTCATGTCGACCAATTTGGTATTACCAGCAAAAGAGAGTTTGTTTGATTGGAATTTCTATTTATCTCATCTAACCGATGCACCGTTATTCTTGTCAGATGGTTTCCAACAGTGGCTAAGAAGTAGTTTTAGTCCATCTTTCGCATTTCTTAAACCACAACTTTTACCCTTTCATCATACCAACTTTCCCTCCTTTTCAAGTCTATCAAATGATTTCTTAAGAGTTATGTCAGTGACATAACTGCAAAGTTGACGCAGGACTCCTTGTCCTAAAATTTGATAAAGAACTCATTCCCAAAAATCAACATTATTCACGAAATAGGTGAAATTTGAACTTGTGAAAAATATGGAGGGCAGACCAGTCCATTGAAAAACCTCAAAAATTAAACAAAACTGACTGACTGAGCATGTTCCACTGGCTGAGTCAAACGACTGCACATTTGATGGCTGCATTTTTTTTGCCAATTATAATAATTATCGAATAAACTGTTAATAATATTTTGTTTATTGAACGTCCAACGTTTATATATGGATACTAATCAAATTTTTTAGCCATTTTCTCCGGGGCACGGCTTTTCAAGTAACGCTATGTTAAGCCGGTGCGTTTTTATGAAAATTTCGATGAGCTCAAGAGAAATTTCAATCAAACATACTCTTAAGTTGGGCAAATTGATTTGGTCGACCTGAAAAGGACGGATTTTAGTTGTTTACGGAGGGAACATGGTTCCTCATTTAAATTTTCGTGAGACGTGAGATTATTACCAACGTGCTCGGCGTAATCGACCTTTCTGAGCAGACGGTGAATACTGCCGACTGGGTAGGGCAAACCGACGCGGTTCAAGCGAGATTCTCCCTCAAACTTTTCTTTCCAGAATCTGAATTGAGGCTGTGTTCCGATTCGAGAATTAATTTCTAATTTTACTCAAACTTGACAGATGGAAAATAATCGATTAATCGATTACAACCCCTTGGATATTGATCAAAAAACTTGCGATGAGGTGTCTGTGAACATTGAGTTGCCGTCTGTCAGAAATCAATCAGCTCGTGTAGCAGACTTGTTCGATTATTTTCAATCGGTCAAGTTAGATAAAAATTAAAATAAATTCATGAATTGGAACACAGCCTAAGAACTGATGGTTGGTCGGACGTCACCACATGTTTTATAATGGCTGGCACGGTAACTGTGACAGTATGAACCAATCAAAGCGTGGTGCAAATATGAAGAAATTATCGACCAATAGAGGAATCCAAGTAACGCAAAAGTGAGGTTAAATGTCATAGATGGTGCTCTTTCAAAATAGTTTTTCAACCTGTCCAAGCAAAGTAATTGGTGATAAAAAGATAAGAAAATCGACGGTTGTGATGATACTGAAAATTCTATACCGTTTTAAAAAAATTTCTAAAAAGTTATTATCAATTTCAGTTTAAGATACTACCTCATTTGAGCTTTACATGGATTTCTCAATAGCTTTAAGCGTTTAGACATGTTTTCTTTTAAGTACTTTTTAATTAGTTTAAACAATTGCAAAGAATTAAGTCAGCAAAAGGGATTCAGCTTTGATGTTCTACCTTTCGAATGAAATAATTGTCGTAAAATTTCTGTGGGAGAGGAAGGATATATTACCGTTAAATATCTCCAATCCTGCGTAACGCGGTCGATTTTAGAAATTTTAGAACGGCACCCTTATATGTACAGAAATAGAGAAGACAGAAGTAAGTCCTACGTAAAAAAGCTAACACATTTTCTTACTGATGCCTATTAATTAACTAAAAAATCTTTAATAAAAAGTGAAACATGTCGCCACAATAATACATTAACTTACCGAGATCCTTAGTATTATTTAACCAGCTTTTGTTGCAATTTTCTACTGTCAAATTCGCAAATTTAAAGCGAAATGTCTGTAAAATGAAATACACAAACGACCTGGTAATTTAAACCCAATTGTTTGCTGTTATAAAAAAATAAGTTCACAGGCTAGACACTTATTCCGAGTTCAACTGTTATTCGCTCCAATAAATTCCATCAAAATATACGAGAAAAAATTAAAAAAAATCCATACGCAGCTTGGTTTGGTATATATATTGACGATAGCTCGGTAAAGCGTACTTATTTTGCTGAATGTTCGCTTCACAGAATTACTGAGTCTACGAAAAGAATTTAGATTTTTCTGCAAACGAGATGTTTCGGTTATGTGTGTTACCAACATCTATATTTTATTATATTTTACAGAAAAATCGGTAATAATTATTACAGAAGCCAGCAAAAGTTGTACAACAAACCGTTCTCTCAGTATAAATTCATTGTTATAGGATAAAATCAGCCAAAAATATTACCGAGTTGAAATTATGGATTTAAATATGCAGCGGCTCCAAAAGTTTCGGCGCATGATCACTTTCCACTAGCTGTTAGTTCGAACTAATGCAAAGAACTTGGATCCTATCTAGCGTTATGAATTTTCTGGAGTTGCTAATTGGTCTGTGATGATGCCCATCGTTTCAGTAGGGACCCGAAGCTCATATTCCTCTGCAATGGACAATCGGCTATCAGGGGCAATATGTCAATCAAAACAAAACAAATGTAACAACAACAACTACCCATTTTCGTTACTTCAGTTCACGCTTATGGGAACGGAATCATACATATATGAAATGATATCATAAATTCTTGATATTCACCGCTGGCTGATCACGATAAATATGATTCGTATGGGCTTGGGAGGCATTTCATGAAAATGCGATTCGCGCTTACTGGAACAAAATCATAAATTCATATGAATTACAGAATTACTGAAAAAGCTGTTCTGAATATTGTGATATTTTTGCTCACCAAAACAGGAACAATTTATTTTCTCTCCGTGAACGCTTCTAACCTATTGCAACTATTAAAGCGTTTACCCTATATCAGCTCGCAAAACATCAAATCGCACTCAATCAGGGAGTCGAACGCCGTAGATGGCTATGAATGATTTCCTTAACACATCAGTGAAGCTAAGGAAGGAGAACAAACGATTACTTCCAACCTATCTACCTGGCTACCCAACCCCGCTGTTTGGTAATCCAACAAGAAACATGACGGCAATCTATACCGCTCATGAAGTAACAAACTCAACTCCGTCGTCATCTGCCTTCGTGGCGCAATCGGTTAGCGCGTTCGGCTGTTAACCGAAAGGTTGGTGGTTCGAGTCCACCCGGGGGCGGTATGTTTTTTGATGAACATTGTCATTTATTAATCATCATACAAATTCAAAAAGTGTACGAGTTTCGCTTCTGACATTTTGAAATTTTCACGACGGCACTGACCAATCTATCTAACGCAATACTTGGGATTGAATCTCACATTCTCCAGGCATGACAATAATTTTCTGCGAAGACTCAATATATGTTGTGTTGATTTGAGATTTATTGGTCCAATTGTAGAATTTCATGTAGCTCAAACATAATAGGCACAACATATTCATCTACTATTAATATGGCATTCTGAGAATCACTTTCATTTCGGCACTACCTACTTGGTTAACGTGCTCGTGTAAGGTCGTTTCTTTTGCAGTATTGAGTGCGTCGCTTTAGGAAGCGAAACGCCAACACCGGCAAGTTAAATGAATTAGGTTTCATTTCCTCTAAGCCGCATGAATACCGTCGTACGCAACTACCAACAGTGTTGCGACGGGGGAAGTCAGTATGAATATAAGCAAAACTGAAGAACGCCATTCGACTCGAGAGATAAGGAGAACCTAACGTCCGTCCGGTTTGGTCCAATATAAGTTTATTGTTGTTTATCGTCATCGTTAATAATTACATGAATAATAGAAACGGAAAATTTGTTGCGAAATATTTTGCAATTTGATATCGATTCCTCGATAGTATAGTGGTCAGTATCCCCGCCTGTCACGCGGGAGACCGGGGTTCAATTCCCCGTCGGGGAGAATCAGATATTTTTTGTAGAGGTCCAAAAGGTTAAAGAATTCGTCTGAAGAGAATAATAATGAGACAATTTCGGTTCAGAGCACTTCATCCACCCAATATTTCCCATGCGTCAATGTAGAAAATGAGAACTCAATTTGAGAGGCCACTTTACTCAGTCGCATGGGCACTGAGACTCAATTTCGTAAAAAGTGGAGTTACTCAGTCTATGAGTGACTCCACTTCTAACGAAACTGAGTCGCAGTTCCCATGCGACTGAGTTAAGTGGTCTCTCAAATTGAGTTCAATTTCTGGCTGTGTACATACCTAGATAAACTTCTTATTGGAATAATAAGATTGCGAGCTGTTCCAAGGGGGCTTTGTGTGACGTATGTAAATTAGGATGCTTGGCCAGATTTGCGCGGGCACGGCACTCATTCCTAATTCAATAGATCGTTGCACCGAATCAATTAACCTCACTTTGTTGACAGTTAAGGGAGCTTGTTTACGAGGTGTTAGAATGTGATCTATTGTATTCGTTTACCGAGTAGCTATAACTAGTGATCCTCAGAGTACAGAGATATGCGGAAATTCAATCCGTCGGTTTGACAACGGTGTTCGTTTTGTTTACCAAATTTGCTAACACTTCCGCAGAGTAAAATGTTACAGCTTTGTGCGTGACTTCGTCGTTGTTAGCTTCCATTGTTTACATTTATAACGTACAAGTAATTTGTTTATTATATATTTAAAAAACCATCAACTATGAATTGTATTGCAAAGTTTTGCACAAACCGCCGCCGTGGAAAATCATCAGATTGTGTCAACATAAGCTTTTTCCGATTTTCCAAGAATGCCGAATACTGAAAAAAATAGAATGAGATATGAGGGAATCTGCGAACCAAACAAACAGACAGAATTAGACACTGGAGCAGAATTCTTTTCAACATACTGACAACACGGCACCAGTGCAATTAATTGACTAAAATGAAAAATGGCCTTCTGTAAAAATTTCGACAAACTTTCATCTCAGCAACACAAGCAACATTATCGAACACAGATAATAATAAAATATGATGTTATTATTACACCACGAGCTCTGCAGAATACGAATGATTAATTTGTAATTTTTGAAGCGTAATAAATATAAACCATTTATTTTAACTCAATTTCAATACCTAACAATCGAAACACTTCATCAAACAGTAAACATGCTCATTTGGCTCAGATTTTGACAGTTCTCGCTGCTCGATTGGCTCAACATGGCCGCTTCCGCATATCTCTGTACTCTGAGGATCACTAGCTATAACTATGTCCAGTATTAAGAGCATCATTAACGGTGGGCAACAGTGGCGCTGCTAATTCAGAAGCGCTGCAGCACTCTCATTTTAGTTTAGCCACCCTTCTCCACACCGGTCGTTGCTATAGCGGTGATCAATTTAGTTACCCTATTCCGTACCGGTAGAGAGGCAGAAGTAAACATTTTTTTTATTAATCATTTATTTGTACAGGCTCAATCGAATCAACTGTACAGAGCCAAGTTTTTGCTTTTATATACATCAGTTATCTAAAAACTAAAATTAGGGGGATAAAACCGATTACTCGCAGCCGTCTCGAGATTAATAGGAATAACAATGATGTGTGGGAATTTGAAGTTTGCTTTACATAACAAATTTATTCTAAATTCTAGATTGTCTAATCATAACTTATAACTATACAACTTTTTGTTTTCTTATGACTTGAACATTTTTGAGAAAGAGAAAAAAAAAACTCACGAACACAAATAAAAAAAAAATTATAACACAAAGAACAGACATCCAAGCTGGAGTGCCCTCCGTGTGTACATTTCTGTAACTGCCATTTTAAATTACAGTTCGTTTCCATTAGTTTTGGTGAATCGTATGTAGATGGTGCCACTTGCCCGCCTCGAGATTTGGATAGTCTGTCAATTTTATTTTGGGGAAACCTAGACTAGGTAGCGTTGTTTTTTCAATGGTTTACTTTTAAAAATTTACACAGTAAATTGGGGGAAAAATGTTCGAGCCTGGATGTCTGTTCTCTGTGCGAATAGTAAACATACATTTTAAACTATCTACAATCTAAGGCAAATGTTGTATGTATGTATGTATGTAAGGTACCATCCTCCTTTCTACGACCTTGTCATGTATGCAGCTCCACTTAATAGCAAGATCAAATTGAGTTACCGGGTTGCATTCACAGTAACGCTGTATGAAGGGCCAAAAACGGTGGGGCGGACCCGTAAGCAGAGACACTTACGCGAAACCCGCGGGAACATAAGATTCTCCTTCCAACGATACGATCCAACAAATCGAATAACCCAATTCGCAATACTCATTAAGCTTTCTACGGGATTGCTTGTTAAGAAGGGCGCGTCAATCTCACTGAAACTGTTGGAGTAGAATTCACAGCATCACAATCAAATCGGTAGGATAAGAAAATGATATTGTTTATTCCCTCCTAGACGCCGCACAGTGGGAAAAAAGTGTCCGAAACGCGAAAGAATTCTATATCTCTGCTCGGAGTGGAACGATTTCTGTAACTGGTACTTTTACTTGAAGGAAAATTTCTAAGGAATCGAATGGACGTAGTCTCGGAACTGGTTGGGGAACAAATGAGCTCATTTTACCCTTGTTCCCCTATTATTTGCTTGTTGTTCAGACATTTCTTTGTTCGGTGTGACTCAAGATCAACAAAATGATGTTAGTCCTATGTAAAATTTTCAGGAGAATCGATTGAAGAAGGTTTCATTTAACGCATGGCTCTGTGAATGAAGAAATTGATGATTTTTCCCTGATTCCCCTTATATAGTTGTGTTTTTCAGAAATTTCTTTGCTCGATGTGGTTAAAGATAAACCAAATATGGCTAGTCCCATGTGAAATTTTCTGGAAAATCGACTAGACTTATTTTTGTTCACCGCACGGCTCTGTGAATGAATATATGGCTGGTTTTACCCTGATTCCCCTAATATTTTCATGTTTTTCACAATTTTCTTTGCTCGGTGTGACTCAAGATCAATAAAATAAGGCTAGTCCTTTGAATAGATGCTGTTATTGGTTTCGTTTACCGCACAGCTCTATGAACGAAGATATGGTTGATTTTAACCCGATTCCCCTAATATTGTTGGGTATTTCAGAAATTGCATTGTTCGGTTTGTCTCAAGATCAACAAAATATGGCTAGTATTATGTAAATGTGCCTGAAAAATCGATTGAAGTTTGTTTCATTAGCCGCACGGCCCGGTGTTTACTAGGAAAATTAGGGTAAAATCAGATATGGCTGATTTTACCCTAATTTCCCTAGTATTTTTGTGTGATTCAGAAATTTATTTGTTCGGTATATTTCTACAGCAACAAAATAAGGCTAGTCCTATATAAAAATTTCTGGTCAATCTATTGGAGTAAGTTTCATTTATGGCACGGCTCTGCGAATGAAGATATGGCTGATTTTACCCTGATTCCCCTAACATTTTCGTTTTTTTCAGAAATTTTTTGATCGGTGTTTTCCTAAAGCAACAAAATAAGATCAGTCCCATGTAAATTTCCTGAAGAATTGATTGGAGTTAGTCTCAACAGCCTGTGAATGAAGATATGGCACATTTCACCCTGATTCCCCAAATATTTTTTTGTAATTCAGAAATTTCTTTGGTCGGTCCGACTCAAGATCAAAAAAGTAAGGCTAGTCCTATGTAAAATTTTCTGGAAAATCGATTGCAGTTAATTTTGTTCACCACACACCTCTGTGAACGCCCGCATAACGAAAAACAATTTGCTATAAAGTCAAAACTATATTTCGAATGTACGATATATTATCACATATTATGTTATTGTTATCGAATAGTTTAATCTCATGTTCACCATACAACCTCTACATTAACACATATTGTTAATGTATGGCATATTGTCATTGAAAGGTTTTTTATTGTCTGCACTCGGTCTTGATTATATACGAACCTTTTGGCATAGAGTACAGCCAAAATTTTGTTCGTGAAAATTTCCATTTTTTTATGGTAACCTAACTTAACCGCCTATTCAGCATGTTGTTTTTTGGCCTTCTACCATCTGAGATATGTTTAAAACTATATAGGAGATTGTTAGTTTATAGTTGTCATCTATAAGGGTAAATGGCGTAACAATAACGGAAACGGTCGTCAACAATAAGGAAAATGGTCCAGGAAAGGTTTGTGATTATGCGTGTATACCTTGAAGGCAGCACCTTGATATACATATTTGCGCCTATGTTTTGATTGGCTGTGCCACAGAATATTTGAGAGTGTGTTCGTGTGAGTTCATTATAAGGGGCGCATTATCAAGCTTGGGACCGAGCTTGGGACCGATGTGCTAGTACTGACTGAGCCTAGAAAAAAATCTTTTTTGTATGGGACCTATGGTCTTAGAGTTAGTCTATGGTAAGACCATGCATTTTGATAAGTAACACAAAACTGAGCACTTTTTTGAAGCTATGTCATTCAAAAATTTGCAAACAAAAGGACGCAGCCAACAAATGTTTACATATTTCATTATATTCAAAGTGATCGTTAAAATAAAGTGTGTTTATACTTTCTGGAACAGTCGTTAGCACTCTTGGCCAGAGTTACGCGCACTCTTACCTAATTCACTTATATTCGTTTGCCGAGTAGCTAATTTCAGATGCATAATTTTGAAATATTATGTAGATATGAGAAACTTGTAGCAGTGTGTTTTATTCTATAACTTTATCCAATATTAAGGCCAATTCCAACGCTGTTCTACTTTCAAGCCATTCCCAGTGCTGTGTTGGAGTTCTACTTTTCGAGCAAATTTTTGCAACGGATTTACAACTGCTCGACAGCTCTGTTCTATTTTCACTGCGATTTGAAACACGGATGCAACATTGTTTTAAATTGGTTTTATTTGTAGTTATGCCAGCTGTTATGACTGATAACTTTAAAATAAGTGTTTTTTTGTTTGTTTTGCAAGTGATTTTTTTAACGAGAAATTATGATAGACCAATATTTTTAAAACATGGCATTGCGATTAACGTGTTTTTGTTTTATTTTGACAGTTCCAAAATTTAAAACTGGCAAGCAGTTTGCTACAAACATGAAACTCAGTGTTGGGAACGGCCTTAGGCCGTTGCTTTAACTCTAACGACTAACGCGTTATTCACGCACCATATGTTTATTGAAATTTTGCGTCTAGCATTACCTACCGACAGTTCAACCCTATTTTCATTCGTCTGCGTCGATAAAATTAGATCGCAACACGAACGAAGCAAGGTGAAAAAGAAAGATACACTGAGCCGAAAAGTGTAGCAATAATAATAATAATAATAACTTTGTTTAGAACCCTATGAAATCTGTCATCAATTCGTAGATAATTTGTTCGCTGTGTACATCAAAACGTGTTTCAACAACCAGCCTTATCAAAAACGCATTTTTTTTTATGATTCATAGATAAATGTTGGCTAAGCCGTATGAAAGTCATATCTGTTTGCAAAGTATTCCCCCTGTACTTCTCACCGCAGATTCTTGGCAGAATCAAAGGTGTGGATGCGGTGTCCTTGTCTGTCCTGACAGACTGTCCAAGTGGGTAGGAGAGGATCGCATAACCAAAGGAGGGACTGGGAAATGAGGGAAATGAATTTGTCGTCGTACTACAATTTACAATTGCTGGCTGTCCTCGGTACACTCCCGTTTCATTTTACTCAATTGTTGAGTACAATTATATGCTATCTCTTTTTCTCAAACGGAAATGTTACTCAATTTCCGTTAAAAAGTGGATCAACAAAATTTTTGTGATTTCTAATAAAATGTATGTGTGGGGTTTTAACTTTAATTTCAATGTTTTATAAAAACGATGTGTATCATTCAAATGAAATTAATAGTTTGAATACAAGCGTCTACTTGCCAGATGTATAAATTTTATTATTCTATATTTTACACATTGTCTGCATATAAACATGTCTGTCTGTCTGTCTGTCTGTCTGTCTGTCTGTCTGTCTGTCTGTCTGTCTGTCTGTCTGTCTGTCTGTCTGTCTGTCTGTCTGTCTGTCTGTCTGTCTGTCTGTCTGTCTGTCTGTCTGTCTGTCTGTCTGTCTGTCTGTCTGTCTGTCTGTCTGTCTGTCTGTCTGTCTGTCTGTCTGTCTGTCTGTCTGTCTGTCTGTCTGTCTGTCTGTCTGTCTGTCTGTCTGTCTGTCTGTCTGTCTGTCTGTCTGTCTGTCTGTCTGTCTGTCTGTCTGTCTGTCTGTCTGTCTGTCTGTCTGTCTGTCTGTCTGTCTGTCTGTCTGTCTGTCTGTCTGTCTGTCTGTCTGTCTGTCTGTCTGTCATGTCTGTCTGTCTGTCTGTCTGTCTGTCTGTCTGTCTGTCTGTCTGTCTGTCTGTCTGTCTGTCTGTCTGTCTGTCTGTCTGTCTGTCTGTCTGTCTGTCTGTCTGTCTGTCTGTCTGTCTGTCTGTCTGTCTGTCTGTCTGTCTGTCTGTCTGTCTGTCTGTCTGTCTGTCTGTCTGTCTGTCTGTCTGTCTGTCTGTCTGTCTGTCTGTCTGTCTGTCTGTCTGTCTGTCTGTCTGTCTGTCTGTCTGTCTGTCTGTCTGTCTGTCTGTCTGTCTGTCTGTCTGTCTGTCTGTCTGTCTGTCTGTCTGTCTGTCTGTCTGTCTGTCTGTCTGTCTGTCTGTCTGTCTGTCTGTCTTCTACTCTGAAAGCGGGGGCTCCCATACTAATGAAAAACAAATTTCTTCATAACTCAAGAACTCAACTAGAAAATGGAATTAAATTTGGCAGGTGGACGTTTTTGATGGCAAGAAATGTTTTAATGTTAATAAAGACCCCTCCTCTTTAAAGAAAGGGAGGATCCCATACAAATGAAACATAAATTTCAGCATAACTCGAAAACTAATAAAGCAAATGGAACCAAATTTTGTATGTGAAAGTTTTAAAATGACAGAAAGTTCTATTAAATTTTCGTTCATTTAGTTGCAAGCGTAGCAAGGCTCGCACCGGGTTTAGCAAGTAATAAATATATTCTGCCCCGATTTCTCTTCCCGTGTTCCTGTACGTCCTTTTCCGTACATCTTCTTCCGGTGGGGATTTTTTTAACTGAAATCAATGGAGAATTATTGTTTCATAATTTATGTATATAAAACAAACAAATATCTTTAAAAATTCGCAGAAGTTGTGCTGGACGATCGAAAAAAAATGGTTTTCTGTCGCCATATGGACTGCGTGCACTCAAACATTAAAAGTATGTATGAAAATCACATAATTCTTAACTATAAGATTCGAACTATAAATGTTATGGAAGCTCAACCATAACTAATATTTGTAGTGCCTATACGTGTTATGGGATATCATATAAGAGGTAAATAATTGGCATGTCTATACAAATAAATATCAATAAGATGTGGAATATCGTATAAAAAGTATGTGCTCTTATCAAATAAATTTTAAGTTTACAATTTTATTAGTGTTCTTTACTGCGAAATGGGTACCTTTCTACCCATAAATGGGTATTTGCCAGTATCAGTTCAATTGACGATGACGCCCTGATAAGGAGTAGCCACTACCTTACTTTTGTAAGAATGGTGACCTTGTATAGATCATTGCACGAAATGTGTTTACCTCAAATTTTTGACAGTTCAGAGAGCGTGTTTACAAGGTGTTAGGATTTGAACCGATCAAATGTTTTTTTTTATTGTCTTTTTCCGGATTCTTTACGATTAGATTTAAGAAATAATATTAAA
Organism: Aedes japonicus; assembly: GCA_034211315.2. NCBI lineage: Eukaryota > Metazoa > Arthropoda > Insecta > Diptera > Culicidae > Aedes > Aedes japonicus. Next base: position 71,802 of record JASCZW010003515.1, read on the forward strand.
AGAAGCACTGGCGTCTATTTTCCGGTATTTTACTTCAACCGTAATAATTTTAGAGCACACAATCTCAAGCCGATGTTACCGGATATAATCTAAGTCTGCGTAAACAAGCTCCCTGAACAGTCAAAACTGCATTGATTACGCCATCTTGCAATGATCTATATTGAGCAGTCAATAGCACAAACAGTGCTTATCACTTCTGGGTGTGGTAGTGTACTTTATGGAAAAGCGGTAGTGCGTTATCTCAAGCACAATAAACAGCTGTCAAAAACAATACAATGTCCCGTGCAACTTTTAGGCTCGCTTTTAGACGCTTGTTTGTAATTACTCAAAACTGAGTAGAAAACGACTCATTTTCGTTTCAACAATACTCAGTCACGCTTGTTTGTAAAACTGAGTAGAAAACGGCTCAGTTATTGTATTCAACTTTCAATAAATTAGCAGACAAAGTGTTTATTTACACAAGCAGATTCGTCCTAATCAAATGTTAGCGCTGAATTAATCAATTTTTATACCAATGACATATATGTAAGGTCCGGCCCATCAGGCAGTTTAATTGTGTGGGAGGCAAAAATTAAGTAAACATTGCTGGGCAAGCGAGCGCTGACGTCAAACTACCATAACATTCCCTACACGGTAAGCTTCCTTTACCCATTAATGGGTACGATTTATTATTATTGTTATTCCTCCTGTAACTTTTTTACGCATTTTACTGAAAAACTTTTAACGTTTAAAGGAAAAATGCGTAAAAATTTCCACAGGAGGAATAAAAATAATAATAAATCGTACACATTAATGGGTAAAGGGAGCTTACCGGGTACAGTGAACTGATAGTTTGACATCACCATACACAGCTGGGCCGTGTCAATAGATAAACATTGTGAGGAAACACAAATACCACTATACATTTCCACATCTCACGAAGAATATCGTTGAGACTGATGGCCTGGACCTTGTATAAACGTCATTGTTTTTATATGACGAAATTAATCGATGTACACTCGACAATAGACTTCACTGCCGCCGTAAGTATTAGTAACCAGTTTCACTAATACAATCGTTTTGCTGGTTGAAAATAAAAAACAAACCTTTGTCAACCTGAACACTTTGACAGTTGATCTCGTGGTTGAAAACAATAAACAAATTGATTCTATACGTGTAAAGCAGCACGCTAGTGTGTGTGAGACCGCTCGGCGAGAGCGTAATAGACATGCGAATGTGCGTGTATTAAACGTCACTAAGTTTAATTTTTCTTTTAAACTTAATACCTCTGGGTGTAGTGGTTTGCCCACAAAAAATCACCTCCTCCCCGACGGGGAATTGAACCCCGGTCTCCCGCGTGACAGGCGGGGATACTGACCACTATACTATCGAGGATACGATATATGTTGATTGAACAATTTTTGATTTGGTTTAATTTTCGGCAGGAACAGCTAGACCATATCACCCGATTCTCAGGCGAATCGCAGCAACCTAACCATCTGTCTTGCCGTAATTAGAAGGACATTCTTCGCTAGTCCCGAGTTATAGCACTCTTACTAAATTGCTTTCTTAAGCTGTGTTCCAATTCGCGAATTAATTTAATTTTACTTAAACTTGGCAGATGTAAAATAATCGCTTAATCGATTGAAATCTCTTTGCTATTGATCAACCGAACTTTACATAAGGTGTCTGTTGAGTTGTCGTCTGTCAGAAATGAGTCAGTTATAATCTTAGGTACTCGGTATTTAATACCAAGTACTCGTACTTGTTACCAAGTACGAGTGCTTGGTACTAGGTACTCATACTTGGTGCTTGTACAGCTACCCAGGAACCTAGAGGCGTTGGAGCGAGTTGGCGATGGCCTCCCAACTGGCGCTATTGAACGCGTATCTCACGTAAAGGGTGACCACTGCAAAGTAGCGGACTCCTCGTTTGTTGCGCTGGATTGCCACTTCGGCCGTCTTGGTGACGGACAAAATGGCATCCACCGTCGACTTGCCTTTACGGAAGCCAAACTAGTTCTTGCCAAACTGGTACTTTGTCAGTCTGTTGAGGATTACCCTTATCCGTCCTGTCCTGCAGATATTTATGTAGGTCTATATTCAGATGGATCACCTGGTGGCTTCCCTGTCTTCTGTACACTGATTAAAATCTGCATATTATATTTATGTGGAAAACACATAATACCACCAGTTACTTTTGTGCTTATTTGATGATCATATATATCTAAAAAGTAAATCACCAAATCTTACGTTTTTCTTCCACCAGTCAGTGATACACTGAAACAACGCGTTTCAATTGCAAATTGTTGACTAGTTCATCTGTATAAAACTGTATATAATGTAAATACGTATATTATGTACATGTTCTTATTATGTAGTTAACAAAAATCAAACAATAATTATTTAACTACGAACAGTTCCAGAAGTTAAAACCAATTCTAAAAGTATGCCTGGCCACTGCGCCATTTTGTCAAGTTTTTAACTTAAGCCAGGCGCCCACTGGAATGGCGAAGGTGTGGTTCTAATAACACGTCAGAACATCGTGTCGATGATTGGGAAACTAGGAGAATTTAAAATTAATCTTTCATTTGATCACTTTTTAGAAATTAAAAAAAAACATTGAAACACTTAACTATAAATTAGAAGAAAAATTAGTAATCTCCATTTAATTCCAACCAACTTTGCTTATCTTCGACAGATACGCGTATTTCGTCTACAATGTGCAGACTTCTTCAGTTTCTCGTACTAATAACTCGACTGATAAGCAAAGGTAGTTGGAATTAAATGGAGATTACTAATTTTTCTTCTAATTTATAGTTACAAGTATTCCACTAAACAGCTCAAACCCTCTAGGATTGAAACACTTTTTTTTAAATTATGTACGCATAATGTTATTCAATAGTATTACTACACATATTTTTTATTATCTACACATAAAATGTAAATTTATTCCCGCGCGTATAATCTATGTGTATAATGCACATGAAAAATATCGGTCTTTTAATTTGAGTGTAGCAAAACCACAGTCAGAATTTTCCAGGCGTCCGGGAAAACGCCCTTATCCAGGTATCATCTCTAGTGTTGCTCGGTACGAGCCACCGTTTTTCTGGTATTTGCCATTACCCGATAGGCGTCACCCCATGGGTCCGTATTGGCCTTCTGATACAAGCCCTTAAAGAAGGCTCGCTTGCTGGTGCTCAGCTCCCTCTTTTGCGCGGTCATTGCGCACAGATAAAAAGAAACATTGAATTTTCTGCGTTTCTAAGTCACATAAAGGGAATGCTAGATTTGGCAGAAAATAATTTGATATTTTATGTAAATTTAAGCCAGATAACGCCTGAATCAAGCCTGTTGTATGAAAGATTGCAAACATTGTTGTATGGCGCATCAAGGACTACAACCAATTGCGTTGTTTACGCCTCCTTTGGCTTGGATTTAAACGAAGGGAAATTTTACACGCTTGTTAAAATTAATTATTTTTTTCTGTGTAGTTTCTGTGATTTTTGGGTGATTTTGGGAAGTGAGCCCGAAAAGCATTCAATTTTAGACCCTGCTAGCCTTACTTACCTTACCAATAAGACCAAGGCCGGTGTGGTCTCTGCTGTACACAGAAGTTTTTTTTTCCATTTTATTCGGTCTATGGGTGCACCTAACCAGTTTCGCTTCTGCGGAGGGTTTACAGGTCGCCTTCTATTCAATCGCATCACTTTACTCGTTGTTTGCCTCTTTTTCTTGTTCGTTTTCGAGATTTTTTTCTACTGGGCTGTCGTCCGACATTCTTACCACATGCCCGGCCCATCGTCGTCGACCGATTTTAGTGGCGTGTACGATGGGAGGTTCGGTTGCTCCACGTTCCGTCACAACACCTTCTGTAAAAGACACCAACGGGCGAGGTCACCAATGAGCCTAGATACACCAATTTGTCTACTACCTCGATTTCATCACGGTTGATCTGAACTCGTGGTGGAAGGCTAACATTGTCTTCTCATGAGACTTTTCGCTTCATTTCTTTTGTTTTCAACGCATTGATCACAAGCCCAATCCAACCAGCTTCAGACTTAAGTCTGATCAACGTTTCCGACATCGTTTCAAAGTGATGTGCTACGATATGTCAATGTCGTCGGCGAAGTTAAAATGTTGGACAGACTTCCTGAAGCTCGTGCCACTCGAGTCTATCTTGGGGATTCTTGGGGAACTTGATGTGTTAAATGAAGTTCACCTTGGAGCTCACTTCCTTCGTGGGGGAAGTAAAATACGAAGTGCCCTGCCAGTCGTTGCCATCCAGGGTGAGATAGGCCTCTTCGTCCATCAGCACCGGCACGTCATGATTCGCCGGGGAAACCATCTTATTCCTGACTTGTATGTTCATATTCGCCAGGTACTTTTTCACTGTTTGGCCGGTTGAACCGACCTTCTGGCCAAGCGCACGCAGCGATGTAGCCACTTTTCCCTCGGTCTTCCTATTCAGCATCCTTTGGAGCTTCTTGTCGCCCAGGGTCGTCGGCCGTCCGAAACCGGGCTTTCTTTGGATGCTCTGATTGTTGTCTAATAGTGCCAAGATGTTGTAGACGCCGGAACAGGCGTATCCGGCGTCCACAAAGTCCCGCACGATGTCCGTTTTCGACGCGGTGGGGTGTCGTTCGGAGTTGCTTCACTGTTTTTGCCATCACGGTTAGAGTTCGACTGATAGAGCTGTCAAATTTTGTCTGCTGACTCATGGGTTACTATGAGTGATGCTGCATGGGCGATTTCATCAAATATCGGCAATTTTTGTTCATGTTTTTGAATATGAACGTTATACTTATGACAGACATACAACGATGGCCGTTGTACTGACTGTCAGATACATTAATCCAGTACAGAAAAACACGTACTAGACTAAAGAAGTACAATGCTGTACGTTGTATGTCTGTCCCAGGTATTAGGGTATTCATAGACTCAATGCGTGGACAAAGTTCAGTCCAATCTGTACGACGATAAATGAATATCCTCAGAAGCTTCTTCCAGGACCGTGATCTTGTCTTCCAGAAGTTATATTCCATTGCTGAACAACATTTTATTCAGACTACAAAATCATATATTGAAAGAGCATTAACGTTTCAATGGCACCGCAAAAAACGCGAGCAAAGTTCCATCATCCTAGTGGAATCCGTTTTCACTATCACAGTTTCTTAACGACGACAATCTCTGTAAACGGTTGCACTGTTTCCAATCACAGATTTTGAATCTGAAGGTATCACTCGAGGACAATCCACTTTCTCGGATAGGAAAATCCGCCTTCCATCCCAGCGTAGTTTACTGCAAATTTAACCAATTACCCCTGCATTGGAATCCATTTTCTCTGGGTCGCTTCACTTTTCTCGGCGGATCTACCGTGTGCCATTCGTGACATTCTGGCCAATGCTGAACACGGAGACATCTTCAAAGATGACATTCTACCGTGAATTCCAATCAAGTCATGCATTGTTTCAAGAAGAAGCATATTCTTATTTAACATTCCCGTCAGATTGACAGCTTACGCATTCAATAATCACGGTGCTGCAAAAGCTTAAAGAGCGTTTGGGGATGATTTGCCCCATTAGCACACAGACAATAAATAGACTGGAAATTGTCCCCCGTCCTCTTGGATCTTGGCCGTCGACTTCTGAGGAGAAATCACATCGTCACAGCAAATCAAGACTGCTAGCACCGGCATCTCTTGTGCGATTGTGTGCATTTTGTAGGGAGGAAGCAAGCAAGGAAGAAACATAACCTCAGTAGAGTAATTAAAATTGATTGCCGTCATAATTAATTCTAATTGAGTGGTACTGGCTAATCGAGAAAATGGGGTGATTTTTTATTCGCCACCACCAGCCGCCCCTCAATCACAAAAGGAAAGACATGCTAGAGACTTTAGGAGGACCAGACAAGTAAGCAAAGGTCCTGGCGGAGGGGAAGTTTCTCAAGTAGAGACAGAAGGGAAGAGTTTTTGGAAATTAAGATGTATTGGACTAAGCTGTATTGCTTGGCCACGAGATGATTTAAGACAAACGGTAATTGAAGTAACAGTTTAGCTTTGGAAGCATAATTGAAATTTGTCAAGATGAGTATGGAGGCAAATGAAGTTGGTATTTCGCTTCTAAATCCCACCGCGCAAACGAAAGCCATAAATTTCCATTGCAAAATGCTTAACAAACTAAATAAAATTTAATGCCTTTCTTATCGGAGCTGAAAGTAACCATAAGATTTAATTTTTATTCCAACACCAGCCAGAACAGAACGACAACAACAACAACAACCGGTAGAGGTTTGCACGGAGAGTACACATCCTTCTCGCGCGCGCCTTGGAATCGCCCATTATATTCCCTCCCCCCGACTGTCGAGGTTTACCCTCGGAACCGAAATCCTGATCGTTTAGTCGCTTTTAACGCCATCCTAGCCATCGCGGCGGTGAAAAGTGGAAAAAAGAGAGGAACGTGTCAAACCCAATTTCCCACTAACAACCGGTCCCTCCTGCAAACTTACCAATAACGATGTAATTTTTCCCCAAGTAAAAAGAAAACTGTCGGAATAAATTTTACATCGTGTTATAAACATGCTAATGACGAAAAATGTTGTTGAAGTAATCTTAATGATGACACCCCGATGGATGATGGCCGACTGCAAGTGAGCCGCCGCTGAAGCGAGCCAACAACACTGCGGAGCGGGCCTATTATCATTCGCATTATCACCCTCTTTCAATGGGGTTCTGCGTTTTCGTCGTCTTTAAAAAGTTACGAGCGGTGGATTTCAATATGTTAGGCAATCTGGAGATCTCTTTTTATAGAACGTGTTACAAATGTTCGCCTCATCGTGTAGTGCACATTTGTGTGTGATAAATACGGTGAGTGTTCGGGATTGGAAAGGATATTTTTAACCACGGCCGTGTGGCCTAATGGAGAAGGCGTCGGACTTCGGATCCGAAGATTGCAGGTTCGAGTCCTGTCACGGTCGCGATGAGCTTTTTTTGCAGCTACCGTACGATAATTTACACACTTAAAAATTATGAATTTTACACGAAATATAATTCATGTTTGTAAAAAGTCAGGAAACGTAAAGAAAGATTTCGTGTTAAATTATATCTCCTGAAACTGGCACATACGTAGTTCGGCGAAAGATGTGTTTGATTGAATTTATTTTCTCATCTCTCTCCTCAATTCATTCTTATGTGCTAAAGGGCGCTTGCATGTGTCAGGAGACAGAAATTTACATAACTTTTTGTAGTATTCACACACTACCAAAATGTCATGTAAATTTCTGTCCCCTGAAACCAGGGATGCCATATTCACAGACATGTCTGTAAATTTGCAGACTTTTCATTTTTATTGCAGACATTTTTAACGATGCAGACATTTTATTTATGTTGCAGACTTTTACAGATATTTGAAATATTTTTTTTTAATTTCAAATAAAGGTATTTTATGAAGTTCGGCTTAAAACGTACGTAGTACGCAGTATAGTATTCAAACACAGTATAGTAGATACGGTTAGAAGCATTGTTGAATTTATTAAAATATCGTAGGTATCATTTAAAATAGAAATCATTGAAGAAATGAGGCCATTTGGAGACACAATGGGCCCGGAGATAAGTATTGTATAGGCCTACTTATGGTAGTGTCCAATCCCACGCGTGTTCAAACCCATGCGAAAAATTATTGTCAAAACGTTGGTAATATTGGTCCTATGCTATTAAGTCATAACGAAAATCAAGTATCACAACATATTTGAGAAACTTAGAGACTTCCTCGAAAATAAAAATATCTCCTATGGTCAGGTAGAAACTTCTCAGAAGTATTGGGAGCAAGCAGTTTATGCAAGAAAAACCTTCAAAAATTCAATACCGAAGTTCAATATCATACTTACCAGAATTTCAAGACAGAACTTCCCCAAGAATCAGGAGAGTACTTATAAGAGCTTCAGGAAGAAGTGGAGGGGAGAGGACTTCTCTGAAGTTGGAATTTGTCAGAGGTCTTCCCAGAAATTCAAGATTGAACTCTCCAGAAGTTCAGAAAAAAAAATCTTTCCAAAATTTCAAACGGGAGCTAACCAAGAAGGGCATTACCTATAATTTCTAAAAATAATCCGGAAAAAAATTCCTCAGGACGATGCGTCATAGAAGTTGAGGAAAGAACTTCTCTCAAGTTCAGGAAATAACTTCCCAGAAGTTTCGCAAGACACTTCTCGAAATGTTAGTTGAAACTTCCTAGAAGTGCTTGGCAGCTTTTCCAAAGCTCAGATGATAACATTCTGCATTTCAGAATATGGATTTCTTAAAATTCTTTAGGGAGAAATAAAATGAAACTTTCCAGGAGCATTGGGGGTACTTCCTTCTAATTTGAGCACGAATTTCCCAATAGTTCTGGATCAAACTTCCCCAAAGTTCTGGAGAAAACTTCCCAAAAGTTCAGAAGAGGACTTCTCAGAGATCCAGGAAGAAACTTCAAGAACAAATTTAAGGAAATTTTCTTGAAAATTTTGGAATAAAATTTTCCTCGCAGTGCCGGATGGGACCAATCAGAAGTTTGGAAAGAATAAGCTCAGGAAAAAAAATCCCCGAATTTCAGAAAGAACCCTACCAGAGAGGGCACTGTAGGGTCAAGATGAAATTTTTCAAAAAAATGAGTAAAGAACTCCTCAGAAGTTCACAAGAGAACTTCTCAGAAGTTGCAAAGAGACCAAAAGTTCAGTTGGAACTACCCAGAAGTGCTAGAGAGCTACCCTAAAGTTCCGAATCAAACATTCCAGCATTTCAGAATGAGAATTGCTCGAAGTTCACAGTACCTCAGAAGTTATGGTACATTCTTTTGACAAAATCAGGAAGAAACTTTCCAGAAGTGTAGGGGGATCTTTCAAGTAGTTCAAGCAAAAAAAAAAGCAGGAATTTCTCAGAAATTCAGGAACAAACTTCCCCGAAGTTCAGGACAGTACTCTTTGAAGTTCAGAAGAGATTATTTCGGCAGTTTAGAAAAGAACTTCTCAGATGTTCAGGAAGAAACTTCTTGCAGCTTACGAAGATTTTCCAAGAAATTCTGAAGAGTACTTTCTCAAAGTTTTGCAGAAACTTTCCTCGTAGTTCAGGATCGGACTTATAAGAAGTTAAGAAAGTGACTATGTTCAGGAAAAAAATTACCATATGTTTCTGGAAGGTAAGGTTGGGTTCTCAAATGTAAATTTCGAAGAAAATAAGAAGTGACTGTCAAGAAGTTCATGAGGAATTTTGCCTGAAGCTCAGGAGGAAACTTCCCAGAATAAAGCAAAGAGCAAAGATCAGGAGAGAGTTTCCCTGAAATTTAAGAGATAATCACTGACTAACAGCAGTCTATACAAAAATCATTCGTATGACCATAATGATATTGATGATCATGAGTGATGATGACACCATATTAAAATATGGTACACACCATCAATGGTTATTGTTGAATCGAAAAAAAATTGTTGAATTTAGCAAATGAAAACTAAAGTTTGATTTTAAAATACAAAACTGGAAAGAGCGTTACAGGGGGGAAAAATCTATGAAAATTTGTGTCATCTATGCGAATGCTTCAAGCTTCAGTGTCACTTGAAATATATGAAACAATAGTGTAAGGTTGCATACAATCCAAGAAATAGATGCAAACATGTTTACATAATCACACAAATAGCGATAATGACATAACTCGCTCTCTTATAACGCCTTTTCGTTAAAAGAAGTCTAATTTTATAAAAAATAATTTACAGACTTTTATAGACATTCCCAGATATTTCAAATTTTTATCACAGACATTTGAAAAATATATATGGCATCCCTGCCTGAAACCGACACATGCAAGCGTCCTTTACACTCCCGTTTCATTTTACTCAATTTTTGAGTACAATTGTGTACTATCTCTTTTTCTCTGACGGAAATGTTGCTCAATTTTCATTAAAAAGAGGATCAACTCATTTTTTGAGTAGATCCACTTTTTGCGACAATTAAGTAACATTTCCGTGAGCCCTGAGCACTGGCAAAACCTTGAGGTTGTTAAACTCCAACTACCAGGTCCTAGGGCTGGTCTGGTTCTTCACCATTTTGGAAAGAAGCTCATAAGTGTTGCCAGATCAGTGGAAATGCAGCCCAAAAGTGCTTCTGATAATCCTCTAGTACTTTTTACCAATAATCATTATAGTTCTGAGTTGGTGATCAATGGTCAAGTACAGTATTTGCAAATAGTAGAAATGCTGCATTTGATCATATCGAATCAGTTGAAATAGCTGAAATAGTTTCAAATCAAATCAAAACAAACCAGCACACTTTTGGAAAGCATTACCAGATAAGGGAACTGTTTCTTTATTCATCTCTTGATCCATTATTCATATTAATCGGAAATGTAGGTATGATGCATCAATCAATGGATTCCTTTTGTGGCTTGCTTACAACAACAATTAAAAATAATTAAAATTAACAATGAATAAAAAGTTTGAAATCAGAAAAGAGATAAAAATAGGAATGGTAACCCTAGATGCTATACTTTTATCGAAATCTTTTAGCGTGAAGCAATTTCGCTTACTTAATTTTGGGAACATTCTAGTTTTGAAGACAATGGATTCCGGTTAAATATTGTTCGCGGCGTGAATGATCGAGTGAGCAGAAAAAGAAAACAATATATCTTTCAGCGGAAGATACTAAAAAAGATACTGAAAGTGGAACAAAAGGAGCAGGATCAGCAAGGAAACATCCAACATTACTAGTGAGATCCAAGCAATTATGAAGATATACAAAATACATACTACTAAATACGTGCCATGATCGTAACAGAACTTGTTGCGATAATGGAAGTGTAAATATAGTACAAATATCCAATTGATATAAATATTGTGTTTATGCGGGGCTTGTTGGGGAAGGTCCATTAATTATGTCACGCAGTAAGGGGGGAGTAGGGGTTTGGGAAAACGTGACGATCCATACAAAAAAATTTGAAGGTCCATACAAAAAACGTGACAAGGGGGGAGGGGGGGTTATAAAAAGTCATTTTTTGCGTGATGTAATTAATGGACGTTCCCTTGTAAATAAAAGTGACCTCGGAATGGACGTGAGTGACCAGGCATTCTGAAATCGGTCACTGGATCTCAAGAGAGCTATCACCTTTCAACACCCGAGCTTAAAATGTTAACAGTTTGTGATTAGAATAAAAGCACGGTAGCTGCAGACATTTTTCTTCCATAAAAGCACTGCCGGTCAGTGGGAGTAGGATAACACACACTCACACACCCAACCACCCACCCACACACAAACACACAATTAAGTAACATTTCCGTGAGAGAAAAAGAGATAGTATACAATTGTACTCAGAAATTGAGTAAAATGAAACGGGAGTGTAGCACATACGAATGAGTTGAAAGAGATGAGAAAATAAATTCCATCCAACCCATCGTTCGTCGAATTGTGTACATTAAGAAAATTGTCAACTAAAATTTATTTTGTTAAGGCACATACTCTTTATAAGATATTCCTAACATTATTTTTATTTGTGTAAGCATAAACATTATTATACTACCCTTGCCTCTTATAGGGGAACTTATAACACGTACAGGTGTGTCAAATATTATGTATGGGTGAGCTGCCATAAAATGTATCGTTCACGCCTTATAGTTGAAAAATATTTGATTTCCACACATAACTTTGATGTTTGAGTGCACGCAGTCAAGATGGCGGCAGAAGACCAATTATCATCAATGGTTCAAAATCGTCTCAATCTTACTGCAGAACTTCTGGAAATTTTCAAAGGTATTTGTTCATTTTATAAATATTAACTATCAATGAATTATTCTCCATTGTTTTCAGCAAAAAAAAAAACATCACCACAAATAATTTACTGAATATCTCTCGGGATGAGCTAGCAGATTGTTTTCAATTTAAGGAAACCGCATGGAATGTAGACGAAATCTTCCGCCGGAAAACAGAGTGGCGCAAGTCTAACGTGAGTATGTTCATTATGCCTTATTCAGACTACAGAGTTACATGTTATAAGCCTATCTTGATGGAACTATTTGACAATCGTTATAATATGTTATAACACTGTAGCCTGAACAAGGCATTAAACAATATATGTTTATAATAACATTATTGTGAATTTTCTACAGGGATACGACCTTACGACCTACGACCTATTTTTTATGAGGTATATGTGCCAGAGGATGAGGACCTACAAGGAAAAGGAAATCCGTGAAGAGGATGAACGGGAAGATAACATACGGGAAGAAGACGCCGAGGAAAAGGCGCCTTCTACAGACACTAGAGCAATATATGTTCACGTTCCCTGACTTTTTTACAAACATGAAAGTGTTTACTGTGTTTTGGAACAGGGCACGTACAAAACTGTGCTTAATTTCGTGGTTAGTGACTAAGCCTGAATTAATATTAGGGAGACTGATAACAGTTTTGGTGTCGATCTTTTTGACGTATGACTACGTCATTGTTTTCTATACTGGGGTACAGTTTAGAAGAAAAACCTTTTGTGACCGTCACGAAAAGCGGTCAGGTTTCGAGTATTAATATCACAATCCTTTTTCCACTTTTTTTCAAAATGTTTGCCCCAATCGGTCGGAACTATTTCCACGAGTTGATATCAATATCTGAAGCTATTGATTTTCAACATTGAACTATTAAAAATAACGCAAATATATGGTAATGTCTTATAAATTTGTTTTGCAGAGTAAGTTTTCTAAAAACCAAGTATTTTCCTATCACAGACTTCAAATTAAGTCATAAAGATACTAAATGTTTCATGCGCTCGGCAGCCTTAGAGCCGTTCAGAGCGAAAATGAGCCAGTATTCAATTGGCAGCTGGCAGTGAGAAGTAATCCGGAGGGTGCTATGGCTACACTGAACCCGAACATCCTCTTTTTATCGAATGAATCTTCCGTTGGTTCATATCGAAACATTGGAATCGCATTTTCACATAGATGCAGGTGGATGACGGTTTTCTAGAAACCAGATGGTTATCTTTCGAATGTTGAACAACTAATAATATGCGAAGCGAATTGACCTCCCATCCAAGTTCGAATGCGCGCTGTATGAAAATTCGTCATCCTAAAGTGGAATGCGTATAGCCCTACAACGCATTTTACATCATACCTTTTCATTACTGCCACATTATTTTTCGTTTCCATCTTTGATTTTTACTAGAAAAAAACTTTTTATCTGTGTTTAGCAGAATAAAATCTTGACAAATCTCTTTGCTTCAATTTTTGTGTTGTAAAAGAAGAATGGAAACTTTTCTGATGCCCGAATACTGATGCCCTTTTATTCTAAATTGCTATTGAGTTGAATGTAAAATAAACCAGATACAAAACATTTTTTTAAAAGGGCTTAAGTCCAATTATCGGTTTTCCTACGTCACACTACAGCAAAACCGATCTTCTTTCTAAATGAAATTATAAGTACAGGAATTGGTAGAAAGTTCGCAATGAACTTTCTTAGCTAGTTTCCGCTCATTTGAAAAACAGTAGTTTTCCTTAACATGTTTCCAAGTCATCCCATTATTTCACCGAGATGTCCTTGCAGATGATTGCCGTCCTTAGCTCACCAAACTCATTTTCGTTGGTCCGTTCCTCACCGCTTTCAAAGAAGAACGGATATAAAGGGTGTCCACAGTTAAATTGCATCACCTTCAATAAGCTGTAACAATTCGCCCTTTGGGTTGATTTCAACGAAATTTTGGGTGAAACGACCTCAGCGTGTATTGTTTACACTGCAAGAGTTTCGTTCTGAACTGTCGTAGTTTCGAAAATGGAGTCAAAGGAACAGCAAGTGCGCGCGAACGTTGTGCACACGCACCTCGACAACCCACTTCTTTCGTACCGAGCCATCGGAAAATTCACCAGTCTACAGTGTCTCGTGTCATAAAACGTTTCGGGGAACGTTTTACTGGCGATCTGAAGAAGATGAGTGGTAGAAAAAGAGTTCCGTAGTGTGTGAAGGGTCACAAGCGAGTGGTTGCTGCCTTTAAACGCATACCCAAGTGTTCCGTTCGGGATGTCGCGAAAAAGCTGCACTTGACCAAAAGTTTCGTGCAGAAAGCCAAGAAACGAGCCGGGCTCCGTTTATTCAAAGTTCAGAAAGCTCCAAACTGCAATGAAAAGCAGAATAGGACAGCTGAAATACGTGCGCGTAAGCTGTTCTCACAAATGTTGACGAATCCACACTGCTGCAACATGAACGATGAAACACACGTAAAAGCGGACTTTAAATAAAATTCCCGGCAACCAGTATGTGACTGCGAAAAACAAATTCGATGTTCCAGAGTCTCTCAGGAAACAGCAAGCGTCAAAGTTCCCCAAGAAATTCATGATTTGTCAGGGGATTTGTTCGTGTGGTCAAGTATACATGAATGAATGCCTGAAAAAACGACTGCTTCCGTTTTTCAAAACACACAACGCTCCTACAATTATTTGGCTGGACCTAGCCTCTTGTCACTACTCCATGGATGTTCTGGAGTGGTACAAGACGAATGGTGTCAATTTCGTGCCGAAGGATCTTAATCCCCCAAACTTTCCAGAGTTGCGGCCAATTGAAAAATATTGCAGCACGAACCTCGTAAGCATCCTTAAGTTGTCACTACAGAACAGCAAATGTGGAAGTCATGGTTGAAAGCGGAAAAAATGTCGGTTCAAGCGTTCTACAAAATCGTATGTATAATCTTGGTTTAAGTATTTCTTTACCAAACCCAAAAGCCCGAACTTTCTTCATAACACCACGCTTATGAAGAAAGTTCGGGCTTTTGGATTTGGTAAAGAAATACTTAAACCAAGATTATACATCGTGTTTTATTCCCTGAATATTTCATGACAAGCGGTTGAGAGACTTATTTTTGAGAACGAGTTTAAAGTGATGCAATTTAACTGTGGGTGTCCTTTAGTTTAATAATCGAGTATCACTCCTCAAAGTGTGCTTCTCGGGGTCAACGCTCGATGCAGTAGTCAGAACTGTATCGTTCTCACCAAAGCGTTTAATGATCTGTTTAATAAACTCGGTATAGAAAGCACAGAAGATCGAGTAGAAAGCCTCCTTCCTAGTATCATGGAGAGTTCCGGATCCAAGAATTTCTCTTACTGCTACCCCGGTATATATTTCCAACTTTTTTCGAAGATGTTTCTCGAAATCTGAGACTCCAAAATCCGTCCTCTGGTTTAGGTAATCATGCTCACAAATAGTTGCAAGGAGAAACATTAGCGAGACTTCAGCTGATTGCACATGTTCGGGAATTCCGAAACCTCTGACTGGAGGATACGGTTCGCTTTGTCGAAAAGGGGCAATATGTAGCTCAAGAAGTGGAGAACTGACTGCGTCATCGGTTCATTAAGATGATAGTGAATGCGCTGTGTGCTTTGATTGTTGTTGCAGTTAATTTGAAACGAGAAAAACAACACGAGCTCCGAAAATCGTTCAAATTCCTTTAACAAAAAATCACGTTCGAAATAAATATGATTCGAACAGCAAAAACAACCATCGAGAACATTATTTTAACTTCCCAAAATTCCTCTGCGAGAATGCAGGACAGCAATTCTAAATTGGAAAAAAAGGATTTCTGTAGAAATCCTTGTAAGAAATTCTGCCGAAGGAATTCTCTTAATGAACTTTGAAACAAACACTTCTCTAGCGAAATACTTGAAAAAAATATTGAATTATTTTCTGGAGAACTATATGTAAGAATCCCTACAGATATCATAGATAAAATTTAAAAAATCACCTTCAAAACTAAAGTTAAAAGAATAATTCTACAAAACCCCTTGTTGAATTTTTTAAATTAGGAATTAAATATATAAAACAATGGAATTCGTGTAGAAAATTCTTCATTGATTTCTTCAACAATCCTAGAGGGTTTGAGCTGTTTAGTGGAATACCTGTACCTAGAAATTAGAAGAAAAAATGGTATTTTCCATTTAATTCCAACTACCGTTGCTTATCTTAACAGATACGCGTATGTCGTCTACAATGACGTCTTCAGTGTCTCGTACTAATAACTCAACTAATTATAAGTCTCGACAACTCAACTTATTATAAGTCTCGATAACTCGACTTGTTATAAGTCGAGTGATTAGTACGAGACACTGAAGAAGTCTGCACATTTGCAGACGAAATACGCGTATCTGTCAAGATAAGGTAGTCAAGGTAGTTGGAATTAAGTGAAAAATACAAATTTTTCTTCTGATTTCTAGTTTCTTCGACAAACCAAGATTTTTTCCAAGAATTACTTCTGGAATTAACTTTTAGTTTGTGTGTAATTCTTTCAACTATCCACAAGAGATTCCTTTAAAATCACAAAACTTCACAAGTTCAAGGATTCCTCCAAAAATTTCATCACAAGAATGTTTTGAAAAACTGCCGATGAGATGCCAGAAAAAACTCCTGAAATAATACCTGGAGGAATGCCTACAACCTTTTGAAGAATACCTATAGAAACGCCAGAATGAGTTTCTCAAGGAATGCCTGAAAACTTTTCATAGAACCTTTGGGAAATGAAAATTATATCAAAATTTTTAAAGAGGAAGCACTTAAGAGCACAGGTACAAACTGACTTTCAGGCTGTTATCTGTCACTGTAGTGTCTGCAGGAGCTGGATAGTCAAGAAAAAAATGGATATAGTTTTTGACTTAGGAAGTACCACCACATCGGTCCCAAGATCAATGAATCCCCCCTTAATACTTAGCTCACATCGAAGAAACCCTCAAATACTCCGTCAAATTTAAAAAGTGAATAGAAACAAAAACAAAGATTCTTGTACAGAAAAGCGCAAGAATGTATTATTGCAAGGTGCAAGATGCCATGTGCATTTGGGACCAAAGGGTTATGCAACAGTGAGAATTTTAAATCGCTAGTTTCAAAACATGAGAACAAAAGAGTTTCCTGTTCACGATTGGTTCAGTTTACCCAAATATGAGTGAAGAATACTCATAATCGCGCAAAATGCAGATACCCTTTCATTGGTACATTACTACTTAAATATATAAAGGTTTTTTTCCCATACAAATTTACTAAAATATGGCTAAATTTAATTATTACTTTTTGTTACTTTTTATGGTCAGTGTCAATTTTTACTTCTGCTTCTAGAGCCTTTAACAGCACAATGAAAGTAGAAATAGTAAAATATTAAATCCTAATATGTGTCAATCTAGATAAATCTGTCCATGTGTCAACGCTGTTTCAGACGATCCTGGGATGATGTTTGGGTTCAGTGTAGGCAACCGTTGCTAGGCAGCCATTGGTTTTGCTGTCTGTTAGTAGCCAGCCGGTTGGCGCAACCACGAGCGAAATAAGTGTTATATAGTTGGCAGGCATCTTTCGGCAAAGCCGTTCAGTGGCTGTATGAATGGTATAAGCCAGCCACCATCATCGCTAATGTGTGTAGAGAACGTATTAGCTAGGAACATTAGCATGATCAGTTAATAACTAGCAAATAATTGATTTCAATTATCTGCTCACAATTGTTGTGAATATTACGCTTGTATTGCGGCTATTGAATTGAATGGGCCACACGACAGGTCCAAAGAAGCTCGACCAAACATGGATCATTGGAAATCCGTCCTTTTTATGACGATTCATTTGATTTTCCCAGCTAAAAAGTTTGTTTGGATTGGATCATATCTAACATACCGACCAACATTCTTGTCAATTCGAAGCCAGCTTTCCCATCGCTGCATACCTTAAATCTGTTGTACAAATTTTAACAGGGCTCGGAAATTAAAACGGTCACTTTGAAGCAAGCGCAACTGTCCAATAGAAATTTAACAAATGGCGTCCGTCACGAAATATGGAAACTTGGAAATGATTAAAACATTCATTAAAAATGGCTACGTCAGCTACGTCAGCTTTGCATACAACCTCATTGGGCTGTCCATTCTAGTTTCTGTATATAAGTAATCCAATGCTTAAAAATTATGCTTCTAAAATTGTCGAATGTAAACCTCAAATTCAGTAAAAAAAAAACTCAACTGTCAAGTGAGGTTAATAGTTGGGTGAATTAAAAAATTGAAGTAGGTTTAATTCACTCATCTAGTCAGTAAAGACAGATATACTTAAATTAAGGTTTCTTTTTTACACTGAAAATTTATTTTCGTATAGTAGTTTTCACCTTACCTTACCAATCAGCCTAAGGCCTGTGTGTCCCTTGCTGTACATAGAAGTCGTCTCCATTGCACTCGGTCCATGGCCAGCTGTCGCCAGCCGCGCAGTCTGCGGAGTGTCCGCAGATCATCCTCCACCTGGTCGATCCACCTTGCGCGCTGCGCACCTTCTTCGTCGTGTTCCAGTCGGATTATTGACGAGAACCATTTTTGCCGGGTTGTTATCCGACATTCTGGTGACATGCCCGGCCCATCGTAATCGCCCGATCTTCGTGGTGTGGACGATTGTAGGTTCTCCTAGCAGCTGATGCAACTCATGGTTCATTCGCCTTCTCCACGATCCGTCTTCCATCTGCACTCCGCCGTAGATGGTACGCAACACCTTCCGTTCGAAAACTCCAAGGGCGCGTTGGTCCTCTGCGCGCATAGTCCACGCTTCATGTCCATAGAGGACTACCGGTCTAATCAGCGTTTTGTAGATGGTTAATTTCGTGCGATGGCGAACTTTTTCGACCGGAGAGTTTTGCGGAGTCCAAAATAAGCACGGTTTCCTGCCATAATACGCCTCTGAATTTCTCTGCTGGTGTCGTTATCGGCGGTCACCAGTGAGCCCAAGTACACGAATTCGTTGACCACCTCGATTTCATCGCCGTCGATACAAACTCGAGCTGGGAGACTCGCCGTTTCTTCCTAGAGCCTCTTCCTAGCATGTACTTTGTCTTCGATACGTTAATGGCCAGTCCGATCCGTTTGGCCTCAGCCTTCAGTTGAGTGTACATTTCTGCCACCTTCTCAAAATTCCGTGCCATGATGTCGATGTCATCAGCGAAACCAAGTAACTGGCCGGACTTTCTGAAAATCGTGCCACTCGTGTCTATCCCCGCTCTTCTTATTACACCCTCCAAAGCGATGTTGAATAGCAAGCACGAAAGACCATCACCCTGCCGTAACCCTCTGCGAGTTTCAAAGGGACTCGAGAATGTCCCTGAAACCCGTACTACGCACATCACTCGATCCATCGTTGCCTTGACCAATCTTGTCAGTTTGTCCGGAAAACCGTATTCGTGCATACTCTGCCATAGCTGATCTCGATCAATTGTGTCGTACGCTGATTTGAAATCGATAAACAGGGTGATGTGTGGGCACATTGTATTCGCGGCATTTTTGCAATACTTGGCGGATGGCAAACACTTGGTCCGTAGTTGCGCGTTCGCCCATAAATCCTGCCTGATATTGCCCAACGAACTCTCTTGCAATCGGTGATAGACGGCGGCATAAAATTTGGGAGAGTACCTTGTAGGCGGCGCTTAACAATGTGATCGCGCGGTAGTTGCCGCACTCCAACTTGTCGCCCTTTTTATAGATGGGACACCGACTCCTTCCATCCACTCCTCCGGTAAAACCTCTTCCTCCCAAATCTTGGTAATGACCCAGTGCAGCGCTCTCGCCAGTGCTTCACCACCGTATTTTAGAAGCTCACTTGGCAGTTGGTCTACGCCAGCGGCCTTGTTGTTTTTCAGCCGGCCGATCTCCTCCTTAATCTCCTGCAGATCTGGAGCCGGGAATCTATCGTCTTCCGCGCGTGCTTCAAGGTCAGTACCATGCCACCTTCGTTCTCTGCCGCATCGCCATTTAGATGCTCGTCGTAATGCTGCCGCCACCTTTCGACCACTTCACGCTCGTTCGTGAGAATATCCCCGTTAGTATCTCTGCACATGTCGGCCTGTGGCATATGGCCTTTGCGAGAGCGGTTCAGCTTCTCGTAGAACTTCCGTGTGTCCTTAACGCGGTACAGCTCTTCCATCTCTTCGCGATCTCGTTCTTCCTGCTGGCGCTTCTTCCTCCGGAAGACCGAGTTTTGTCTGTTCCGCGCCTGTCTATATCGCGCCTCGTTCGCTCTTGTACGGACTTGCAACATTCTCGCCCTTGCTGCATTCTTCTCCTCCTTTAACTGCACGCATTCACTGTCGAACCAGTCATTCCTTCGGTTCGGTGCCGCCGTACCTAGTGCTGCTGATGCGGTGATACCTATGGCGGATCGGATATCTCTCCAGCCATCTTCAAGAGTAGCGGCGCCTAGCTGCTCTTCCGTTGGTAGTGCCGCCTCTAACTGCTGCGCGTAGTTTAGGGCCACTTCGTTGTCCCGCAGCCGCTCGATGTTGAGCCGCTGCGTTCGATTTCGACGCGTGTTAGCCACAGTCGAAAGTTTTGAGCGCATGCATACTGCTACTAGGTAATGGTCCGAATCTACATTCGCACTGCGGTATGTGCGAACATTGGTGATGTCGGAGAAGAATTTTCCGTCGATTAGAACGTGGTCGATTTGGTTTTCAGTTTGTTGATCGGGTGATCTCCAGGTGGCTTTGTGGATATCTTTGCGGGGAAGAAAGTGCTTCGGACTACCATTCCACGGGAGGCTGCAAAGTTCACGCATCGTTGGCCGTTGTCGTTCGATACGGTGTGCAGGCTATTCGGCCCGATCATCGGTCTGTACATTGCCTCCCTTCCTACTTGAGCATTCATGTCGCCAATGACGATTTTCACGTCTCGCGGGGAGCAGCTATCGTAGGTCTGCTCCAACAGCGCGTAGAACGCTTCCTTCTCATCATCAGGTCTCCCCTCGTGCGGGCAGTGCACGTTGATGATGCTGTAGTTAAAGAAACGGCCCTTGATTCTTAACTGCGTCTTGCCCTGCACTATAAAACCGGTTCCCAGCTCGTTGGTGGTGCCACAGCTTTGGTAGATGGTAGCCGCTCGATGCCCGCTTTTCCACACTTTCTGTCCCGTCCAGCAAAGCTCCTGCAGCGCTACGATATCGAAATTGCGGGGATGTAGTTCATCGTAGATTATCCTGTCGCAACCAGCGAAGCAAAGCGACTTGCAGTTCCATGTTCCGAGTTTCCAATCGTAATCCTTTTTTCGTCGCGAGGGTCTTTGCCGATTATATCGAGTCGTATTTTCTTCTATGTTATTCGTAATATTTGGTTTTTATGGGCGGCTTATTGGGCCTACGCCAACCATCCTGTCTCGCCGGATGGCCATCGTGCCAGCATTGATTAGCGTCCCAGCTGGACACTAGGACGATCGCGCTGATGGGGCTGCCACCTTGGATCTAGCTGGACGCGATACAGCATTTCTTACTCAGCCGCTGGATACCAGAACAGACGCTGTTTGAGCCGCACCTCCGTGGTGAATCAGACGCTCGGCTTGGTAGAGGCTTGGACTTTTACCCTTATAGCGGGGTGGCTCGCTTTGACAGGGCTGCTTTTCGGATACGTGTGGGTTTTTGGAAGAAACTCAACAGAGTCCAATAACTGTTCAGTCCCCCCACATCCTAGGCAGCCCCCGCTGCTTGTTCGGGGCTGTTTATTTAATTCACAACTAACCTCCATATCTGGAGGCCGTTCGCTATCCGCAACCTGCGACCCGTCGGGTGGCTTACAGCTCAGCCCCGTAGAATCTCCACCTACTCAACGGTACCCGAAGGTTTTCACATGTTTCGTAGTTTTCAGTAGTTTTCAGTAGTTTTCACATGTTTCGTTAACATGGATTTTGTACATAGAACAAATGTCTCGTATATTGTATGAAACATTCATAATGCTTTTTATCTGCACAGAAACAAAAGCGTTCACGAAAATGAAAACGGACCGTGAACTAGTTCACGTTTTCAGGATTTTTACCTAAAAACGTGATTTAGTTCATGATTACGTGATTCAGTTCACGGTGTATTTTTGCTTGTTCTCGAATTCATGACTGCAGTTCACGGATCCGGGCACGGATTTTTTTCCGTGTGGTGAAATGCTATCATTACACCTTTTTGTAAAATGCACGAAATGAACTTCGTGATGACCAGCCAATCTCTGTTTCTCATTAATACCGTACTCATGCTTGATGGTATTGGCGGGAATAATTTATCTAACCCAAAATAAAAATTTAAGCGCTGTCGAGAGCTAAGACTTCATGCTCATTAATCAAACATGTTCTCACGAGTCAGCGTGGCCTAGTGAGATCAACAACAGATTTATAATCAGCTCTTTCTAAATATTCAGGTTCGAACCCCATGTCAGAAACATTGAAAGAACGCTGGACAACTCCACGTGGTTGCGGTTTTTTCGTCAATTACATTTTGAGTCGATAAAGTAGATCTGTCAGTCCTTCATGCAACCACCAGAGAGATGTTTCTTTTTAATTTGTGACAAAATATTCGTAGCTCTTTGTAATGTATTCGTACTATGCACGAGTGTTCTTTCTTTTTAAACAAATGCTTCGTGATGTAGAAGGAGATGTTCGCTCATCACCATGAGGCACCAAGAGTGAACAACAATGTTTTTGGCTAGAATGAAAGATATGAAGAGAAAGTTTTGATAGTTCCGCTAGTGTGCGGCAGGCTTGGAAACATAGCAGATGTTTTAGGAAAATTGAGCGAAAAGGGCATGTGTACAGTGGTACTCGAACCAACGACATTTTTGCCTAACATCCCACTGCGGGGTAGGTTGAAGCACGGACTAAGTCCGCCACTTCAACAGGCAGCCTGTGAGATAGGTCTCGTCGTCCATTACCACCGCCACGTCACGATTCGCCGGGCGAATCGAGTTGACTATCTTATTTAGCCGCTGCCGCTGCCTTATTGCCTGCAGCTCCGAATCCAGTGGACGCGACTTCCGCTTCCTGACATGTGTGTTCATGTTCGCCAGGTACTTTTTCAATGATTGGCCGGTTGAACCGACCTCCTGGCCAAGCGCATGCAGCGATGTAGCCACTTTTCCCTCGGTCTTCCTCTTCAGCATCCTTTGGAGCTTCTTGTCGCTCAGGGTCGTCGGCCGTCCGGAACTGTGCTTTCTTTCAAAGCTCTGATTGTTGTCTAATAGTGCCAAGATGTTGTAGATGCCGGAACGGGCGTATCCGCCATCCACAAAGTGCCACACGATGTCCATTTTAGACGCGGCGGAGTGCCGTTCTCTGAACGCGCACACTTCTGAACGGAGTTGCTGCACTGTTTTTGCCATCACGGCTAGTGTTCGACTGATAGAGCTGTCAAACTTTGACTGCTGACTCATGGGTTACTAGGATTGAAGCTGCATGGGTAGTTTTGTCAATGCGGGTTAAGGTAAACCCATGAAAAATCGATAATTTTTGTCCATTTTTTTTATGCTAACGTTATTTTGCCAAATTTAGCATTCCCTCTTTGTGCATTAGATAACGCAGAAAATTAAATGTTTCTTTCTATGTTTGTGTATCTAGATCCTTTTTCTACGATCAGTTCAGAACCTACATTTCAAAAGGGCGGATCTGCTGTAAACAATGACTATAACCGTTGCTCTCTCGGAAATAAAAACTTTCTCCTGCAAATCAATAATCCCAACTGCAAGAAGTAACATTTTCCTACCTTTTGGTGTATTTGATTTGCATGTGTGGGTTTTTGAGATAGACCGATAGGGGAATAAGCAGATCCACCCTTTTGAAATATTGGCGCTGAGTTTCTTATCTCATCTTCATTTCATAAAGTGACTAGTTTAATTCTAGACAAAATCGTCAAAAGGTCGAAAGGAACAATTGTAAACAATGACTTAAAACGTAAATTTCCTGGAAATGCCAGGTTGCTTACATCTATATCTACTACCGATGGGAAGGTAATAACTCCTTCTATCTGTTTCTGGTGCTATTTTTGATGTGGGAGCAAGCAGATCCCAGAAAAATACGCAAGAGGTCATTGTTTACAAATGTTACTTTCCCTATTGACTATTTTGTCCAGAATTATGCACATGACATTCTAAAAATGCATTGTTTCTAATCTCTTCCACGTGCTGCAAAATGCCTAAAATTTATTCACTTTCTGACATATACCCTCCTTAAGCATTATTGCCTTTTTAGGCAAATTATGCATAATTTCAGTCTTATAGCAAAGTGACTACTTTGAAGTCATAAATGCATATTTTAGATTTACCGTGTGTTCTTGTTAACATCATCTGAAAAAGTAACCTGCCGCTCTTGGTAACCCTATCATCTGTTCTGCTTGTTGACCTAATTCGGGAATTGGCGATTAAATGCAGCAGACTTATAGATGGCGGTCTTTACCCTTTCGTAATCGAACATAAATCGAACATCAACATTTTCAAATATGATCCACATACATCCATTTTTTTTAACCCATCATTTGCTGTACTCTCATTAAATTCTAACAGGAAACAACTTGAACTTTTTTGTAATTAAATCAAAAACTTTTCAAAGTTCGTTTTCAAAATCAAAACTGATTCTGTTGGAATTCTCTTCACGGATAACTCTTCAAATAAAACCAATGCTGTGAGTACAAAAGATTTTTTTTATTGACTGCTCAGTAACATATCGACTAGCAATTCCTTCTTCAACGCCAATGCATAATCCAGAGGCGTGTTCCCCTGTAGATCAATCGCATTCATCGCGAGATTTATCTTCTGTTCACTTAGCTCGTTGTACCGCTTCTGACAATGTAGCACAAATTTAGCAGATTCGCGGAAATCCAACCGAATGGCAATGTGAAGCGCAGTGTATCCTTCGTTCGTAGTCCTGGCGGTAAGAATTTCGAACAGCTTCCGTAGATCTTCGTCGGATAGTTCCGCGCTGAGTTCGCTGTCAATTTCATATTCCAGTACGGCCTGCATCAGATCGGCTTGGTTGTGAAATACGGAGAATATATATGCTGGAACTCCTTGTTCTTTGAACTCATCCATCAAGCCGTGCTTCCCATTCATCCTGGCGTAGAACAAAACGATCTTAAGCCATGCTACGTATCCCTGTTCGAACGCCATCTGTATAGCTGAGCAGCCTTGATGGTCCCGTACTGTAAGGTCTACGTCATATTCTAGTAGCAGGAGAATTCCTTCCACATCGTGACGCCGGGTTGATAAATGGAGCAAGGTTTGTCCACGATCGGCAGCTAGGTTCCCACCAGGTCAGGTCATGTTCCAGTAGTAGCCTCAGTACCTTGATGTAGCCGGAGCACAGTGCGTATTCAGCGGCGTGCGATCCCTAGAGTGTCAATTGCCCGAACGTCGATGAGCTCGCCGCAGTAGCAGTTGTACAGCATCCAGTCTTCCCATCATGGCCGCAATGTGGATTGGACGGAATCCTTGTCCATTCGATAGTTCCCAGCGCGGAGGTGGTGCCATCGGTGATTTGAGGTCGTGTTCAATGCGGTGATCAAGCAATCGCTTGGCATAGGCGCTGTTCGATGCTGTCAGCGAAAGGTGCAGTGGTGTTTGATTTACTGTATTGGCTGCAATGGGATTCGCCCCGTTGTCGAGAAGGATATTCATCGACTCCAAATCACCGCCTTGCGTGGAAACCAGATGAAGTGGCGTTTCACGGGTGTTATCTCCAGTGTTTATCAAAAGTTTCAGTGCATGTGGTGACAAATCAGAAGCTAATTGAAACAGGCAAGACACGTCGCTGAAGACTATAAAGTAGTTTGAGGAATCAGGAGTATCGTTTTGAACCTTTCCAAAAACGAAATTTCTCGAAGTCTGGAGAAGTTCCATAACCGGTTTGAAAAAATTCGGCAATTCAATCGCACTGATCGATGTGGAATCTAGATCAATTTCGTTCGCGTCTTCAAACTTTGCCAAATAGCAGTCGAAATTCAAGCCTTTTGAATTAGAACAAACGGGAAGATACGCTTCCGTACGATCCGACCTTCCATCCATGTACTCCGTCATGCGCCCAAGAATCACGTCACAGCATTCGAACAGCTTTGCACTCTCAATCGCGTCTTCATTCCCATATGCACAAATCGGTCCGTCTTTGGAATGGAATTCAACTCTGGTGATGAATCGCTCATTGAACTTCCGGATGTCCTTACTTTTACTAATCAGAGTTGACAAAAAGTCGCAACCATCCAGCTGGACTGCTTGCATAATAATCGTGACGGAGCCACACTCGGGTTGCTCCAAATAGGCAATGGCCTTCCAACGACTCAACAATTCTCCCACCGTTTCCAGCAGTCCTTCGGATGCCTTCCAAGCGGCAACCGATTCGTCCAGCTCCCGGAAAATCTCTTCAACCAAGTTCATGTTGCCACATTTTACCGCCATGAACAGGATTCTATCGCTGTCGAGTAGCGTGAATCCCTGTTTTTGAAGAAATCGAATCATTTTACTGGAGTCTTTACTAATCGCAATCGATAGTGGATGCTCCAGGGTGCGGTACAGCCTTCGATTCACATCTGGCATCATCCGAAGAAGTTGGCAGCTGTTGGCGTCCACTGCCCACTGGAATGCCGTCCTCAGAGATTGGTATCGGTTGGGATTGATCCAATTGGGAGATGCTCCGCGTTCCAGGAACAGCTTCACAGCAGGCCAATTCCGTCGACGAATCGAATGTTGCAGCACCAAGTGGCCACCTGATTCAGCTTCATCGGTAAAGTAGTCCACATATGGTAAGGACAAAAGGAATTTAACGATACCGAAACGGTTCATGAAGGCGGCGAGGGATAGAATCGCTTCCAGGTGTTTGTGATCCAAGTTGGCATCCCGGTAGAGCCGATCGACGATGAATTCCAACGCAACCAGGTTGTCAACACGGATGGCTGTCATTGTGTAGATCTCGGGTGGCAACAATTTGACATTCTGTTCGGCGAACAACTGTGGTAGGAATTCGTTGTGGTGATTTATCACCGCCATCTGTTGGTTATCGCCGGAAATCTGCGGGCTTTTGGCTAGGAGAAGTTTCGCTATTGGTGTGAATCCATATCGTATGGCGAAGCCTGAGGCATCGGAGATATCTACCTCCGGGTTCAATTCAAGCACCATTTCCACCCCAAAGTAGTTCCCTGCCATGGCGAACCGACTTAAAATTGTCCTGCCTCGTTGATCTTTCTCGTTGGAACTTAGGACCTCGAAAGGAAGCTGTGCGATGAGATCTTTCCAGTAGAAAAATTGCTGAGGCAGAGCTAAATTACACACTGGCTGAAACTCGCTAAAAATACGAAAAGCTTTCTCCATATCTCCATTTTTGGAGGCGTACCACGCTTGATAGGATGGATTTGCAATCATTGCTACACATTTCGGCGAAAGGCTTTCAAACAATTTCATCACGTTGTTCACAGCCTCTTCTGGGTGATTTGGATCGATAAGCTCGACACTCGTCATCTCAAATTTGAACGGTTCATAAATGCTGGTTGCTCCACTAAACGTTCCAAGAATATCTGCTCCTCCTTCGACACACTTCCGAATTTCATCACTATCCATACTACGGATGCCACTAGCTAAGCGTTTCTGCATCATGGACCATCCAATCATACAATCGGAATTTGCAAACGTGAAATCTTGAACAGTATTTACAGGGTTTCTTCCGAAAAGCTTCACCGAACTGTTCATCAGTACGAAAGCGTTGACGATGATCTTGA
The DNA here is from genome assembly GCA_034211315.2 of Aedes japonicus. Lineage (NCBI taxonomy): Eukaryota > Metazoa > Arthropoda > Insecta > Diptera > Culicidae > Aedes > Aedes japonicus. The sequence continues at coordinate 99,261 of JASCZW010003515.1, forward strand.
TTCGGGAGCTGTCCGTCAAAATATTGTACGACAAGGAGTCATGGGCCAGGTAGTTCCGGTAATTGCGGCCATGAATCAATGGAATTCGATGCTTAAGCAAATGGAAGTTGTCTCCTGAATATCCAATGGTGATGAGAATTTCATTCAACTCCAGCTGACAATACTCCAGCGCCAGTACGATGTGCATCGGAATTTTCTGTATTTTAGTGGCCAAGTCATCCACGGAGAAGATACCTGTAGTGTTCATCATTTTCCGGATATCGTCAATTCGGTCATCGTAAATCTTTTGCAGGGATTTCTCATCTTGGATCCGCATTTGTTTCAAACACTCTTCGTCCAAGGGCAACTTTCGAGTTTTGAAAAATTGCTTGATGACTTTATACTTGTTGTCCAGGAAGAAGATATTCTCGTAGTATTTCAACAACTGCTTGTGGAGTACGTCTGCAAGTGAAGGATCGTTCACTCCAAGATCTTGCAAAATTTCCCTTGTGACAACCGGATATTCTTCCTCTTCGATCAGTCGCAATTTATTCTCTATTGTGGCCAACACTCCACCCATAACCGAAGGATCATGATTCAGCAGGTCGGAATCCTGAACTACCAGGAATCCCAAGATCACGTGATTCGGTAGCCAATAACGTTCAATGTTGCCGTAGCTTTCACTCTGCCCAAATATATTCAAATTCCACTGAACCATTCGATGAACCGTTGTCAATTCCGCCCCACCTAGCACGGCCGACTTGATGTCCTCGAAACTGATCATCCATTTACCTATGAGGACATCTCGCAAGGGATTCAAAACCATTTCTTTCATTCTCAACGCTTCCTTCAGGTAGTTGATCTTTCCTCGATCACCCATTGAGTTGGAAATAGAATCACTCATCTTCTTAAACGTTGCCTCAACTTTGGCGAACTGTTGCGCCTGGGCTATTTCTGCCATTTTAAGATCTCCGACAAACTGTAGCAGTGATCGGAGTTGATCGATGCTGTGGCAGCGTTTCATTGTTCCCAGGAGAGAACAGGTCGCCTCCAGCACTGAACAGACGAATAAGAGCGCGAAGATCATTTCCACGTGACCCAACCGGCTGGTGATGGTATTGTAGTACAGTGATTCTGATGGCCCAAAGAGAAACCGCTTGGACAGCGAGTACTTGTGGGAGAAAAACTCGCGAAAGTATTTGTTGGTCGCTGGGAAGATACTCGTAAGCATTTGTGCGAGGATCGCTTCCACCTTTTTCGGGATGTTGGGTGAATTTTTCGTGCTTTTGATCGATTCACCAATGACCTGGATGGCGCGCTTCACCGCGGGAACCGTTACTGGGTTGGATTGAATGTCACGAGTAGATTTGGATAGCGCTTGCTGATGAAAGATGCACTTCTGGATGGAATACAGTTGTTTGGTGCGGAAGTAGCATCGCCCCAGCCTCGACAGTGTAGATCGGTCGCTGCGATTCATTTTCGTGGGTATGTCAATGCTTTCATTGGCAATTAGGTCGGCAATAATTATCGGAACAGTTAATTTCTTTTTGAAGCCACTGATGATTTTATTAACAATATTCTCACCAAGCTGACTGGTAGGGTTGGCATTCGTCCAACGGGTTAGCACAAGTTCCTTCGAAGGAACTGGCGCTTCTTCAGTACATTTTTCAAGCGTGTTTTTCAACTGTTCGCCAAACTGATCTAGATTCAATTCGATTTTGATGAGGTGCCGACAGATTATTTCCAAAAATTGCATTATATTCAATTTGTTGATGATCAATTTGAAAATACTATACTCTCCAGGCCACTTGCAAATCGCCAGAAATATAGCCAAACAGAACACAGTTTCCATCGTTGGCAGGTGTCTCAGGAATCGCTTATCCTTAACAAAGAACAGATGATTGTGGATCGTCTGAATCCGATGAATAAATTCATTGTCGATATTGGCAAAGTCCCGATCGTTGTACCGCTCCTGCAACGCGCTCCAACAGTCTGCAATCACCCTGAAATGTATTCGCCATTCGTTTACATCCTTACCACCACCCTTCCTATCCCCGGACAAATTCCGAAATGCATAATCAGCCAACTGATGCTGCAAAAACACTTCCAATTCACCATTTATCGTCACTCTCTTCACGTTCAGCTCCACCATCGCATTTGCCAGCAGCTCGAATAATTTCCCCTGCTCAAACTTCTTCCGTTCCAAGAATAACTCAAACACAGCCACCGATCCGCGACGGATGAACACATAGACGGCACGGTCATCGGGCAGGTTGTTCAATTCGACGCCGATCATCTCGGCCGCCAGCTCACGATCACCCAGCACGATAAGAGCACACTCGCACGCAGTTCGACCATTTTCGTCACGACGGTCACAGTCGACACCGGCTTCAATCAGCGCTTTCACGATTCGGCGTTTGTTTACACCGGGTAAATTAATGGCTGCGTGAAGGATTGACGCTTCGCTGGAGGAATTCTGAAGCAAATCTTTGATTGAGGTAGAATTATCCAAACGTTCCAAAATTGCACACACTTGAGCCTCGTCCATGATCACTAAGCAAGACAAACAGACTGATGACAAACAACAAAGCCCGTCGTCGCACTCGAATATACACTATCGGAATCCGTTCTCCTCTGTTCGCTCGATTCTCCCGAAATGCTTGCGCTAATATCCAACGTCAGAATGTGAGAGAACAAGAGAGAGGCAGTTCGAATAAACTCTCGATGACGTTATCGTAGGAGCCGGGTGCTTTTTTGCGTTCGTTTTGTGTGAATTTGTACACAATGATTGCCGAACAATGCATTAGGTCCTAAGTAACATTGAGTGATTCTCTTCGTCGTCTTTCTCTTCGGTTAATAGTTTGTCTGTTGAACGATTTGCTGATGTTTTTGCAGTATTGAATCTTTAATTAAACTTTACGCGTACTGTGTGTTGAAAATACTTTGCTGTAGGAACGCAAAGAGAAAGTCGACGAAGAGAATTCCGCAATGTTAATTAGGACCTAATGCGTTGTTCAGCTTGAATTGCTCGTCAAGCTTGTAGGGTAACCAAACAAGCGTGGATTTATACGATCCCAATCTAGTGGTCAGGTCATTGGGTGAAGCAGATCTTTCATGTTTTATTCAAGTTTAATATGAAAGGATCTATAAACTTAACATTATTAGATGTATGACTCTTCAATAATGTTTTCTTTCCCAGTGAATGGTAATGTTTAAGATTAATTTAAAATTTGAAACCCATGAGTGACATTTCTAACTTTTGGTATTAACATTCCTAATGTTAGTAATGTCCATGGCATCCCACTTGACATCTTGATTGCTACGAATTTCAGTGTCCAAAAAGAAATTCACTTGTGTAGGCAATCACTTTTCTGACAGCTCGCAGCACTGATCAAGACTATGACTAACTGTAAGGGATAAACCGTTCTCAAAACGGTGTCTCATATTCGCAGATCTCACCATAGTTGGAACTTGTATAAAAAAGAGCAGAAGAGCGTGGGCAATCGGAGTGGACAAAAAAAAAGCGTTCGGGGAATCCCAAAAGGGGAATACCCAACTCTCTGTTCTCTGCTTCTTTCTCGAGGAACATTTTGGAGCGTTAAGCTTCAACCAGCGCTAATATCGGACTCGATCAATGTGACCTGCAGCAAATATTTCGCAGACCATCCAATATGAACACACGTTGGAGCTTTCTACCATCGTTGGAGATTTAGACAATTTGAAATTAGAGTCCTCAAAATCATGAGCCCTTTTTCTAATTGCGGTATGACAATGAGCTGCTTCGTGCTGCCTGATCATCGGCAATAACCGCTTCTGGAGACATTCCTTAACGTATTTCTGAGTGTTCATCGTCTCCGTTGTGATGTACGGACTAGATGTTTTACCACACTCGCATATTGCCTGCCAAATCATAACCTTCTTTCCGATTTTTTCAGTAAAAATTGCCTTCTCCGTTTCGGAGACGTTTTTGTCTTCGCTTACAGTATAGAATTGTGGTCCGGGAAGCGTTTTGTAATCTAGTTTCACATACGGTTCATCGTCCATTATTAAACACCCAGAATTTCTATACACAGAAAAAAATAATTAATTTTAACAAGCGTGTAAAATATCCCTTCGTTTAAATCTGAGCTAAAGGAGGCGTAAACAACGAAATTGTTTGCAACTTCTCATGTGCCATACAACAATATTGGCAATCTTTCATACAACAGGCTGGATTCAGGCGTTATCTGGCTTAAATTTACATGAAATATCCCATTATTTTCTGGCAAATCTAGCGTTCCCTTTATGTGCATTACATAACGCAGAAAATTCAATGTTTCTTTTTATCTGTGTAACGGGTGTCCACTAAAAAATGAGAATGATTTCAATACTTTTCCATCAGAACAAAAACGGCCGCATAGAAATGTCACTTTAGATGAATGAATCGTTGCACTCTCCAGAAAATTTTCATACACTCTTATTTCACTCTAACATGTTCAGTCGTGTTCAGCATGCCGTCGAAACAGGAAGAACTGCGCGCGCGTTGTACAATTCTTTCAAGCGAACGAAGATCGTGGAAAAAAATACACGGTGGACCATTTTTGTCGTGAAAAAGTTCCGGTATCCACCGTATACCGTATCCTGGCATGCATGAGAGTAACCCGGAAGAAAGGTTGCGGCCATCCAGCGAAAATAATGAATGAGAAAACGCTCCGCTCGCTGCGCAGCATGTTCAACAACAAGGATTCGGTAAGTCAACGGGAAGCAGCCCGAAAGTTCCATTGTTCGAAGTCACTCATCTGCAAGACGCTAAAGAAAGAAGGAATAGTGTGTAGAAAGAAAACCAGATCCCCAGAGTACACTGATGAGCAGATTCAAACCGTGAAATCCCAATGCCGCTGGATGACTCGGAATTACGGCGGAAAATCTTTCGTTCTGGACGACGAAAGCTACTTTCCTCTTTCGAAGTCTCAGATACCGGGAAACGACCGATTCTACACTAAGGACAAATCTACTACTCCTCCAAAAGTAATGTATAAGTTCAAGCACAAATTTGAATCGAAGGTTATGTTATACATCGTAATATCCGATAAGGGTATTTCGAAGCCGTGGTTCAAACCAAGCGGTTTGGCCATCAACCAGGAGGTGTACCAAAGAGAGTGTTTGCAGAAAATACTCATCCCATTTCTTAAACAACATCACTCGGATGGCAAATACGTGTTTTGGCCGGACAAGGCATCATCGCACTACGCAAAAAAAACACTAACGTTTTTGGAGAGCCAAAATATACCATATGTCCCAAAAGACCGGAATCCGACAAATTTGCCACAGTGCCGTCCTATCGAGGATTTCTTCGGTCTTTTGAGCTCCATGGTATACAAGGATAATTGGAAGGCCAAGAACACCAAGCAACTTACCAACAGGATCAAAAGCTGCATCCGAGAAATCGATGTGGCTGCCGTCCAACGGTCATGTTCCAGTTTGATGTTCATGTTTGAAGATTTAAGTTGACCCTTTTAATAAAATAAATCAGTTTGAACAAAACTTCACTGGTATTTTTTTCCTGACCCATTCTTTTCGTTCTCATTATTTAGTGGACACCCGTTACAATAACGAATCGTAGAGTTTGCGGGCCCGTGGTTTCACGGACGCGGCCTGTTTTGGGTTCCTTTTGGGTTTTTTCTGCTTCCGGTATGTTTTTAGCCCAAGTCTTTCTTGGTCACGCATGACGTTACTCGACGAGGTCGCTAGTTTTTTCGCAACATCCCGAACGGAAGTCGCAGGTTTTCGCTTGTAGGCATCCCTGATCTTTTTATCGATATCCGGACTAACAGGACCGGATTTTCGACCACTCTTCGGCTCATCTTCAAACGTACACTGTTCTCGTACCGCTCCGACGCTTACACGCTCTTCCTTCGCCAATTTTCTCAAGGAGAGTCCGCTCACTCTCACTACTTTTTCGTTGTTCCGGAGTACGACCGCGCATTTTGATAGGAAACACGAAACTGAGCACTTTTCTGATGCTATGTCATTCAGGAAATGTGCAAACAAAAGGACGCAGCCAAAAGATGTTTACATATTTCATTATATTCAAAGTGACCGTTAAAATAAGGTGTGGCCATACTTTCTGGAACAGTCGTTATCAGGGATATAACCGCGAGGTTCACGAAGGACCGCGTTGTTGTATAGTAATAATGGTATTATCTTATTTGTACGTATATGGTAGGTTAATATTAAATTTTTTTTATTTTGCTAGACTCGTCACTTGTTATGAAATTTTCTACAAATCGAGCCCTTGCTCATTCGGTTCAGATTAATGAAAAAAAAAATCAGTTCGGGTATAATATAAAATCTCTGTCGACTTTACCACTCTCGGCTCATATAAACCGAAATGTACTATTTTTGATTATATGCAAAGGTTGTTCAGGATAAATCACGAACATTTCACATAAAAACTTACCGCCCAAACACAATGATAACGGAAACGGAACCTCAAACGGCAAGTTTGACAGTTGTTGAAAATGACTTCGATATGTCCCATTAGAACCGGCTTGGATCTAGCCTGTTTTCTTTCCGACAAGCAGGCTTACTGAGATCGGGCTTTGCCGTTTGCCGTTGCCGTTCAGCTTCCGTCATCGTTGTGTTTGGGCCATTACTCGTTTATTGCAAAATTAAATTGGTCTTCCTGAAAAGTACGATGGTTTTAAAATGACCCAAATGTGGAAGAATTTACGCATTGTAATGGATCCTAGATACACAGAAAATTGAAAAAAAAAATTAAATTTAGACTTGATCGCGACAAAATCTGGACCGATAAAATTTGGAATAAAACAGATTTGCTGTTAGTTCAATCCAAGATGCATTTTTTATTCATTTAATTGTGCATTATTAGTCATCTTAAAACTAATTACAGTAACTTAATTAGGCTGCATGCAGAAATTACAAACTTTTGAGTTTACTGCAGCCATAAGAGACTTCTCTGCAACCTACTTTTGTCCAAGATTTTCGAAATTTTTCTATAGTTGTAGCTTGTTGTGTATAATGAGAGAGTTCTCTTTTCACGAGAGCCCAATACCGCTCGATAGGTCGCAACTCCGGGCAATTAGCTGGATTCGCCATTTTTATTTTTATAGCTACAGTACGTACCGAAAGATCTGGTCTCTTCTGCAATATTTGCTTCACCTACGCGTCCTTCTGGTGGTTCCTGAGATCCGTTATTGTTCTGCTCCCAGCCATCTTGACTGTTGTCAAACGTGTATCGAAAAATTTAAGAACAAGCTTTTTTGCAAGTTTTTTTACTGGCAGATCCGGATTTTCATTGCGACACATTTGCGCACACATTTGATTTTCACACTTGCTTTTATCCAAAAATTTTGATGATTTTACACAATGAACAGACATACGGTCATCAGTCTGCGAAACATTTCACGCGTTGATGAAGTATTTCCAGAGATATACGTATTTAGGGGTGCCCAGATTTTGTCGCGAATAAACCATAACTGAATTCTGGAGAGTGTGAGCTGTTTAGTGGAATACCTGTAACTAAAAAAATGAAAAGAAAGATCAGTTAATTCCATTTAATTCCAACTACCTTTATTGCTTATCTTGACGGATGCGCGTATTTCGTCTACAATGTGCAGAATTCTCCAGTGTGGTGTACTAATAACTCGACTGTTAGAACACGACACTGAAGTAGTCTGCACATTGTAGAAAAATACGGTAGTTGTAAAGGTAGTTGTAAGTAAATGGAAATTACTAATCTTGCTTCCCATTTTTAGCTAAGCCTAATATACAGAATAATTTCACCAAAAAAAAACCACAGACCCAATTCAAGAAATATATTAATTCTTATGTGTCTAACTTAAACCTATAAAGGTCATCACAACTTCTTCTCCTTTTAGCATTTCAAGCTAATTTTACAATTTTTGCTAGCTCTCAGCTTAGCGTTCTAAATGCACTTCCACAGTTATAAAAGCTTTCGATGCTAGGTACCATTTTTGCATTAGTATGATTGTGTGGCAAGCAAGTACAATAATACCAGGTTCTTCAGAGAACTTCATGACAGCTCCTCAGAGAACTTCAGAGACGTTCTCCAGAGAACTTCGGGGTAGTTCTTCAGAGAACTTAAGAGAAGTTCTGCAGAGTACTTCAGTGAAATTCTTCAGAGAATATCAGGGAAATTCTTCATAGAACTTCAAGGAAGTCTTTCAGAGAACTCCATGGAAGTTCTTAAGAGAACTTCATGAAAGTTATTTACAAAACTTCGGGGAAGCTCTGCAGAGAACTTCATGGAAGTTCTTCAGAGAACTTTATGGAAGATCTTTAATGAACTTTATTCAAAGAACTTCCGGGAAGTGTTTCAGAGAATTTCATAAGCGTTCTTCTGAGAACTTCATATAAGTTCTTCATAGAACGTCAGGGAAGATCTGCAGAAAACATCAGGGAAGCTCTACAAAGAACTTCAGGGAAGTACTGAAGAGAACTTCATAGAAGTTCTGCAGAGAACATTGGGAAGTTCTGCAAAGAACCAAAGGTAAGTTCTTCAGCGAACCTCATGTTAGGATTTGACGCGATTGTCACGTGTGAGCTATTTCAGTCTCCAAGTAAAACTATAGTATGGTACAACATGAAATGTACATATTAGGCAAAATCTATATATACATATGTATTTATATGAATTTCTGTCTGTCTGTCTGTTTGAACCTTATAGATTCGAAAACTACTGAACCGCTCGGCGTGAAATTTTGTACCCAGGGGTTTTTAGGGCCGGGAAAGGTTTTTATGATAGTGAGAGACCCCTACCTTTTCTGGAAAGGGGGGCACCCATACAAATTTCTGCATAACTGGAGAACTAATCAAGCAAATGGAACCAAGTTTGGCATGTGCGGGGTTTTGGAGACCAGAAATGTTTCTATGGTAGTTTAAAATCCCTCCCCTCTCTATAAAGGGAGGCACTCATACAAACGAAACACACATTTCTGCATAACTGGAGAACTAATCAAGAAAATGTAACCAAATTTGGCATGTGGGGGTTCTTGGAGACAAAAAATGTTCCTATGGTAATCTGAAATCCCTCCCCTTTCAGGAAGGGATGGCTCACATACAAATGAAACAGAAGGCAATAATTGTTGCCACGGTGGTAAGAGACCCCTCCCCTCTTTGGAATAGGGAGGGGGCTCTCATACAAATGATATACAAATTTATACCAAACATGAGTATAATCCTTACTACAATCAAAATTTGTATGCAGGGGGATTTTGGGGCCGAAGATGGTTCCTATGATGATTCGAGACTCCTTCCCCGTCTGAAGGGGGAGGGGAGAAGGCTCCCATACAAATGAACCACACATTTCTGCGTACCTCGAGAACTAATCAAGCGAATGAAACCAAATTGGCATGTGGAAGGTTTTGAAGGCGAAAAATGTTTTTATGCTGGTTTGAAACCCCTCCTACCTCTGGGAGGGAGACCTCTAATACAAATGAAACACTTTTTTTTTATAACTCAACAACTAATCAGGCAAATAGAACTCAATTTGGCTGGAGGAAGTTTTTGAAGGCAAAAAATATTTTTATGTTGAGTTGACACCCTTCCGCTCTCGGTGAAGAGGGCTCCCATACAAATGTTACACAAATTTCTGCATAACTCGAGAACAAATCAAGCAAATAGAACCAAATTTGACATGTAAAGGTTTTTGGAGTACAAAAATGTTTCTATGGTAGTTCAAGACCCCTTCCTCTCATGCAATTCTCTGAAAAACTTTCCTGAAGTTTTCTAAAAGATTTCCCTGCAGTTCTCTGAAGAACTTCCATTACGTTTTCTGAAAGACTTCCCTGCAGTTATATGAAGAATTTCTCGGAAATTTTCAGCATAACTTCTCTCAAGCTCTCTGAAGAACTACCCTGAAGTTCTCTGCAGAACGGCTCTGAGGTTCTATGAGGAACTGTCATGAAGTTCTCTGAAGAACTTCCATAAAATTCTCTGGAGAACCTGCCTGTTCTCTGTAAAAAAATTCTGAATTTCTCTGCAGAATTTCCCTGAAATTCTCTGAAAAAAATCCCTTATGTTCTCTGAAGAGCTTCCATGAAGTTTTTTGAAAATCTTCGCTGAAGTTCTCTGAAAGCCTTCCCAGCAGTTCTCTGAAGAACTTACCTGAAGTTCTCTAAATGACTTCCCTGAAGTTCACTGCCGAATTTTTCTAAAGTTCTCTGCAAAACTTCTCTGAAGTTCACTGAAGAATTTCTCTGAAGTTCTCGCCAGAACTTCCCCGAGGTTCTCTGAATTTGAGGATGTTAGGATGTTCATGATCGAGATCCAGATTATACAGTAAGTAAATAAACACACTAGCGCCACGGAGTGAAATAATTCAGAACTGTTAAGACGAGCATCTGGAAGTTCATAATTTTACAACTAACTTTCCTGAAAACAGTAAATTTATGCACGATCTAGATCTCAAAATACATGTAATACACAGAGTTCACATGTATGCTAGTGCAAACGAGTTCTGAACTAATGTTACCACCATCCGAAAGGCCTCACTTAACCATACATCATTGTCGAAAACGCCAACTTGCTATATGCCAAGGATCTCGGGATTCAGTTTATAAAGTAAGTTATCATGCACACTAGCGCCGCGTTGTGAGATAATCCTGAACTAATTTTGATAAAGAAAGTAACTTCCTATATACTAAGGATCACGAGATGTTTTCTGATGAAACAACAAAAAGTCAATGCACATATATCATTTGAGAGCACCATCAAGCGAATCCGCGCATGTCGGGGGGTTTACTGTACTATATGCTGAAGTTTGTCAGAAGCAGATAATTTCTTATCTCCATGTGAAGCGCTAGGAGTGGACGGTAATTTATTGCAAGAACGAATAGACATGAAGAGAAAGTGTATTGATAGTTCCGTATAGGGCAACGGCAGGCTTTGAAATTGAAAGATACTAGTTTTGAAAACGAGCGGAGGGCATTGAACGGTAGTATCCGAATCAGGCACATAACCCTTTACCATACTACCCCATGCAGGGTAGGCAAGGGCGAGGAAATCCCCTTGACTGGACAATGTCTTTTCAGACAATGTCCTTTTTTTTTTTTTGAAAATTGATCTCGACTACCATTTGGAAATGGCTTAAGTTTTTTGATCAATTTTTTTTAAATCAACATAACTCAAAAAGGAAAAATAATGTATGGATGACTTTGAAAAAATGGTCTGAGCTTTTATAAAAGAAATCTATTTTTACACACTAAAAAAATATATAATTGTCTAAAAGTTCGTCATACATTGCAAGATGAGCACTTTTGAGAAAAAAATTTTAACAACGAGTAATCTTGAGCAAGGCTTGCTCTCTTTGCCATTCGCTTGAGAGTACCACCAATAGCATCACATAGAACTCTCCCATGAGACGTTGCTAAGAAATGCCATTCTGTTCCAATCCACACTTGGACTTGAAATTGCACAAGCTGGTCAAGTTCTGTTTGTTCTGATAATGGGCCGCTGCTCCATCTGACATGAAATTAATTTTTGATCAATATATTGAATTTTGTTTAATGAAATCTAGCAATTTTGATATAAACACCTGAACTGCTTTTGAGTCATGGGTAAACACTTCTGAAATTTCACACAAAGTATCAATTTTAATAGTTTTGCTGATTGATTAGTATTCTTCCCGTAAATATCATGAGTTTATATTTTAGTTAAAACGCTGTGAAAAGAATCTATTTACTGAAGGCCGACTCAAAGATGCGTAGACTATTGTGTTTTGTTTTTAATTTCACTTGCAGCCCAATGGTTGCAGAGAAAGGTTAAACAGGTCACCGAATGCGTATGTATTAGGAACCCCAAAATAACGTAAACATAATTAGTGACGCAACTAATTACGCTTGCAGCTCATTGCTTGCAGCCCAGTGCTGATTTTTATCTATTCTTTTTTTTTTTCTTTCATAAGGACCAATGTTGTATTTATAATCAATCACTTTTCCCCACAAATTTCTCGAGAGTAAAGCATATTTCAAGTAACTTGTATAAGTAGATTGCTTACGATTGCGGCATACGTTGCGGCATCTTCTGTCGAAATTTTGTTTCGAACCAATGGGTTGGATTACCGTGGCAGCAGATCTTGACGTCCTTACTTTGTTTACGTTATCTTGGAGTTACTAATACAAATGAATTTGATGATCGGTACCACCTATGAATCTGATTGATTTTGAATGAATCATTTTACGATGCAACAATAATGCTGATAGTGATATTATTTGTTTGGCGAATGCTTGTTCAATGAATGATAATTCCAGAGCTATTACAGCTGGCGCGGATTTTGCGTTTTGCGTGGATTTGGCGCGTTTTTGCTCCATATCGGCGCGGTTTTTGCGGAATGGTTTTCAAATATTAAAAAAAGAAAAAAAATCACTTTTAGAAACATTGTGATTTTTTTCTCAGTGTGGTAAAAATATGTTGAGCTTCATCGAGCCGACGTCGAATATTTTGTTAGCTTGACGTTGAACCAATGAAGCTGGACACTAGTGTGTTGCGGTGAAATATTTCAACCAAGGCGGGTTAGAACGGCGGGATGTTTACTCTGACTGGGTATTGCGTCAAATATCAAACTTTCGGTCTATTCCGTTCCAATCAGTTTTTGCGCTGCAGTGCGAAGACGAATTTTTTTAATGTGATCGAAGATTTAGTCAATGTCCGAATTTTAATGCGTTTTATTGGTTTGTTTAACGTCTCTTACTGTACGCCGCCTTGTTTTCAACCGAAAAATCATAAGTAAGATATTACTTTGAAAAATGCTGTGAATATTTCTATATGCTTTTTGTTCATGTTATTTTATAGGAAAGACACGTTTTGAGGTAAACTGGCTTTACAACGGGTTAACAGGACTCTAATGGATCGAAGTACGGATCGTATATTGTTTACGATGAACGCTCGTTGTGTGCCGGGGAGGTGTACTGCAAAATATGCAATGCAAAAATTACACAACTGTTCAAAACAACTAAGATTGTTTACATCGGAACGGGTACGTTAAATGTTTTCTAAGGTAATAAACACAAACTAATGGTTTTTTTTTTCGTTCTTTTCAGGTAGCTGATCCTGTCGCGGTTAGACCAAACGTCGATACTGTGTGTGGCCAAAGCGAACCCCAACCGGGCACATCAGCGTCACAGCCAACTATTCGACTCCATATTACGGACGGCAGCATCCTTGAAAAGGAAGTAATGTGGATCATCCATGCAGTTATGAAAAACGCATCATTCAATTCCACCGAAAAGGATAGCAAGGTTCAGTTTGTACAGGCAGAAAATGACGGATATGGTTAATCACGCAATCGAACCGTTCTTCAGGGGCCTTTTTTTTAAGGATGTTCGAGGAGAATACTACTCGCTTCTGTTTGATGAGACCGAAGGAAATAACAAGCTAAAGGAGCTGGAAGTGACAGTGAAATACTTTTCAAGTCATCTGAAGCAACTCATGTTTTTCCATCTGGACTCCACGTTTCTGGGTAAGGCTACTGTAACAGCGGACATTCTTTTCGGGAAGATCCTTGGAGCGTTGGAAACGGCAAAACTGCCAATGGATCGTCTTGTCATGATGAGCAGAGATGGCCCGAAAGTCAACCAAAGCCTTGAGCGTAAAATCATCCAAAAATTGGTTGGCGAACGAGGCTTCCAACTTGTCAACACAGGTTCCTGCCCGGCCCACATCATACATAACGCAGTGAAATATGCACTAAATGAGTATGGAAAGGAAGTATCGGAATTAGCGAAAGTTGTTTATTGCTATTGCGATACTCCATCTAGGTGGGAGGAATTTGAAAAAAACTGCAAGAAGAAACCTAAAAAGTTCGTCAAATTTGTTGAAACTCGGTCGGTAATGCTTGGTAATGCATCGCAGGTTTTGCTTTCGAATATTGATGAACTTTTTGTGCTGAAGGCCAAACTAACTCATTCAGATAAAAAGAAATTAACGTACCATGAAGAGGCTATTGTAAGAATTCTGTCTATAAGTGGTATTAAGTCCATGATTCGATTTGTTATTGACGTTTGTGACGATGCTGAAAGGTTGATCCAGTATCTGGAAATCAATGATTTTATTTTGTTTCAAATATTTGATCAGATGAAGGCTTTTATGGCAAGTTCGCTCGGAAAAATTTATGAGGTAAATAAAATTGAGAAAGTTTTCGATGACAAAAGTATTAAACCAAGCGCATTGAAGAAGACGTAGGACATTATACTACTAAGTTCAATTACTAGGCATGAAACTAATGATAAAGTTGTCGGATTGTTAAAAGAAGGAATGAAAAAGCATTTACAGAAGCTTGTGTCATATTTGCTCGAGAATAATTTCCCTCACGAATTCTACCGTCTCGTATCACATTTGAAACCATCGAAAATCTTTTTAATCAACTCTGAAGAACAGATTATGAGACTTGCTGAGACGGTAGATTTCAAGTTGGATAAAGTGCGCATATATGAAGAAGTTATAGTAGTCAAAAGCACCTGGTGATGATTTTGAATTTTACAACACCCTTTTTTCTCAACATGATTTTGTTGAATTGAAAAACCTGTTCGAAATCGTCATCACGATTAACCACTCCAATGCTGAGGTGGAAAGACGCTTTTCGACCTCAAAACTTTAACTATCGTAAAAATATCATCAATGAGATGCACTTTTTTCAAAATGATTTGGAGAAATTTGTCCCTCCCAAAGAACTTCTACTGAAGTCTAAAATGGCTAGACAGGCGCACAATGAAAAAGTCGAGAAAGAAAAGAAGGACAATAAAGAAGAGGATGCTAAATTTACTACTAAGAAAAAGGAAGTAGAAGAGCAGAAAAGTTTGTTGAAAAAGAAACGAGAGGCAACCGAGGAATTGACTAACATCATAGCAACTCAACTGAAAAAGCTCAAAGGATATAACCTGAAAGGTTGCGTGCCTGAAAATTATGGTTGAGCATCGTGATAGATTGCTAAACGAGGAAGCAGATGCACAAAAGAAGTTGGACGAATTGAAAGAAGAGAACTAGAAGTTTTGTTATTGATAAGTATTTATGTAAAATACATTGTTATACACTTTTGAACACAAATAGTTTCATTATCTCAAAAATCTCTACGCCCACGCTTACTCCCCCCTTGGTCTTGTTACACCTGATTTGTCCAACATTCTTGCAACATGCTCAGTTTATTCTTCCTGCCTTCATCACTTTCTGCATGCTTGGCTGATTTTAGAGTTTGGTGAGCTCATTGTTTATCATTCAACTTCACACTACTATTACATCACTTGAAATCTTTCTAAAAAAAATGAAGTTGTGGAAAGTTGACTGTAGCTCGGAGTAATAAACAAATACAATTGGACTTTTATATAGTCGATACATTCCTTTCACTTTCACAATCACTTAAAAAAATAATTACAAAAGCTAACTTACGAGCGTTTTATCAGAATAACGATAATCAATACTAGAAAATTGAACTTTAAATTCACTTCACTTTCACTTTTTTTTTTTAAATAATACTTTTTTTACTATTTTAAAAAACAAAAATTAAAAACTTGAAACAACTTTACAAATTCAAAAACTAGTAAGGACAGGCAAATTCCTTTTAATTCAACTGTTACTAAATGCTTATCTTTTGACTTCTCTTTTGAAGCATTTAGTAGCAGTAGAATTAAAAGGAATTTGCCCGTCCTTACTAGTTTTTAAATTTGTAAAGTTGTTTCAAGTTTTAAATTTTTGTTAAAAAAAGAAGTAAAAGAAGTGTTAAAAAATTAAGGTAAAAGTGAAGGTGAAGTGAATTTAAAGTTTACTTTTCTAGTATTGATGATACATTATTGTTTGTTTCCTTAATTTTCTGTTTCCTTGCATTCCTTAATAAGGACAGAAGTGTAAACATTATCGAGACTATGATTGGTAGTATTGTTTCGAATTCTGATCATTGTGGTCAAGGAAAATAAGTTGTTTCAATATTATTTCTAAATTTATTTTATTCTTCAGTATTACTTTTAAAACACACTATTTTTACTTCGGCGCGGATTTGATGGACTCGGCGCGGATTCCAAATGGTTTGGCGCGGATTCCGCGTTTTTGAAATCAAGACTTCTGTAACAGCTCTGTAATTCACTTTATATTCAACCCTCTTCAAATGAAATCTCTATAATGAATTTTCTCGCATGTTATGTGTGACAGAAACATAAATATAAAAAGCTAATTGAGTATGCTTATTTAGTCCCAGGTCCTATCCAAACTTCCAAAACTGTCATTCCAACTAAACACAGTGTATGATTCTGTGCGAAAGAAAATTATCATCTTTCTTCTCCGAACATTATCAACTGGCGGTCCTTCTGGGTCGTATTTCCACAGCCACTCAATCAATGAAGAGTTAATTCAGAGACAAGCAGAGCTGTTGTCCTTTCGACTTGCGAAGAGGAATGAAGTAATCTACAAAATGTCTCTTCTTGTTCACTCAGTGAGTTTCAGCGTTCGATACTTTTACCAATACATTTATCGATGGGACTGTTTCAAACACTGATAAAAATAAATAGTTTTCGCCCATTATTTCGGTCGTCGCCAACACTGCTTGCACAACATTTGATTCTGATACTCATACCACTTTTATGATAAGCTCCTTTCACAACTAATCATGTAATTATGATCACTGTTATTATGACCCCTTGCTTAGTAAATTATGTGTGTAGAAATAATGCATTTCATTCAAATCTATTCTTAAGATCACTGAAGTTCTAAAATGAACTGTACCACAGGTAACAAAACGGCTATTTTAGGTAGGACATAATAAAAAATTGTCAGAGTTAATCATTAAATTAATTTAAATGTATTTTCACAAATGTTTAAAAAAATCAATAATTTAAAAATAAGCCCTTTACGAATGTTAGTTTTGGTTTTTGAAACATTAAAAGACCGTTAATAAATCCAAATTGTCATTCTAAATAAATTTAATTGGCTTCTTTTAAGTTGTTTGGACCAAATTATGAGACGAGTTGGGGCGATACACGGTAAAAATGGGACGTGAAAAAGTTTTTGTTAAAACACTTTTTCCTCAGTAGTGCCCATTTTGTAATATATGGCGAACTTTTAGACAATCATATTGCTTTCATTAAGAAGAAAATTCGTCCAATTCTAAGGTAGACATTTCTTTGCAAATCTATCTATCTACACAGGAAAAAATCTTGTAGTAAAAACTACCATTTTACCCGACTATGCAAATCTTTTAAACTACCATGAAATTGTATTCAAATTTACTACGTTTATGGTAAGACCTTCAACGTTTGTGGCATATTTGACAGACCTCATATTGATATCAACCGCACTATTGTTGATCTAACCGCAGGTATGGTGAAATCAAACGCATTTATAGTCAGCTGAAAATTGTTGGTGTTAGCGCTTAATTTTACCCTCGATATGGTAGTTTCTACTGCGGTTTTTTTTTGCGTGTATATTTATATAAAAATGGATTTCTGTCTGTCTGTCTGTCTGACCCTAATAGACTCGAAAACTACTGAACCGATCGGCGTGAAATTTTGTATGCAGGGATTTTCGGGGCCGGGGAAGGTTTCTATGGTAGCTTGAGAACCCTCCCCGTCCTAAAAGGGGGGGCTCCCAAACAAATAAAACACAATATTCTGCATAACTCGAGAACTAATCAAGCAAACGGAACGAGATTTCGAATGTGGTGGTTTTGGAAGACAAAAAATGTTTCTATGTTGGTTT
Source organism: Aedes japonicus (assembly GCA_034211315.2). Classification (NCBI taxonomy): domain Eukaryota; kingdom Metazoa; phylum Arthropoda; class Insecta; order Diptera; family Culicidae; genus Aedes; species Aedes japonicus. The sequence goes on from JASCZW010003515.1 coordinate 116,940, forward strand.
GAGACCCCTCCTATCCTAAAGGGGGGGGGGGGGTAGTGCTGAAAGTGAAATACAATATTCTGCATGACTCGAGACTCATTAAGCAAATGAACCAAATTTAGTATAAGGTGGTTTTGAAAACAAAAATGTTTCATGTTGGTTTGAGACTCTTCTGAAGGGATCCTGACGAATGAAATGCAACTTGCATAACTCGAGAACTAATCAAGGAAATGATACAAAATCTGGCATGTGGAAGTTTTTGAAGGAGAGAAATGTTTTTATGGTAATTTGAGACTCTTCCACCATATGAGGAGGGAGGGGGAGACCCCCCCCTCAAAAAAATGGAACACACATTTCTGCATAACTCGAGAACTAATAAAGCAAATGGAACCAAATTTGGCATGTGGAGGTTTCTGAAGAAGATAAATGTTTCTAAGGTGACTTGGACTCCTTCGCCTTCTGGAAGGGAGGAAGAGGGGCTTTCGTATAATTTCAGTTCGGGACTTAGTTGTCCTATTGAGAAATCGGTTTCCAGGGAGTATCTGAATATTTTCTCTCAAGAAAATATTTTTGATGATTCTTGGGGAACCGATTTGGATGAAGTAAGAACTATAACTGAAAAATTTCAAAATATGAAAGCACCAGGTGATGATGGAATTTTCTATATCCTCATCAAAAAACTCCCTGAGAGTACTTTGTCTTTCTTGGTAAAACTATTTAACAGATGTTTTCATCTAGCATACTTTCCAGACAAATGGAAATGGAAAAATGCAAAAGTCGTACCAATTTTAAAGCCAGATAAAAATCTGGCTGAAGCTTCTAGCTACCGACCGATCAGTTTGCTTTCTTCAATAAGTAAGCTTTTTGAAAAAATAATTTTGAATAGAATGATGCTTCACATCAATTCAAACTCAATATTTGCTAATGAACAGTTTGAATTTCGCCATGGGCATTCAATTACGCATCAACTTTTGAGAGTAACAAATTTTATTCATTCAAACAAAGCTGAAGGCTGCTCCACTGGAGTTGCTCTTCTAGACATAGAAAAAGCATTCGAAAGTGTTTGGCATGAAGGTTTGATTGCGAAACTGAAAAAGTTTAATTTTCCGCTTTATATCATGAAATTAGTTCAAAACTTCTTAACTCATAGAACTTTGCAAGTAAATTATCAGAATTCTAAATCTGTTCAATTGCCCATTAGAGCTGGTGTTCCTCAAGGTAGCATACTTGGGCCAATACTATATAACTTTTGCACTTCAGATCTCCCTGATTTACCTCAGGGGTGTCAAAAATCTTGCTTTACTGATGACACAGGCATTTCCGCTAAAGGAAAAAGTCTTCGTGTTATATCCAGGAGGCTACAAAAAAGCTTGGATATTTTTACAGATTATTTTAAAAAATGGAAGATTTCTCCTAATGCTTCCAAAACTCAACTTATAATATTTCCACACAAGCCTAGAGCTGCATTTTTGAAACCAAGTAATAGTCATATGGTCACTATGAACGCAGTTCCAATTTCTTGGTCAAGTCAAGTAAAATATCTTGGACTGATACTTGATCAAAAATTAACTTTTAAAGATCACATTGAGGGCATTCAAGCCAAATATGTACTTATAACATTGTTTGTATCCTCTTATAAACAGAAAATCCAAACTTTTTTTATAGAACAAACTTCTAATATTCAAACAAATTTCTAGACCGGCAATGCTTTATGCTGTGCCAATATGGTCTAGTTGTTGCGCAACTAGGAAAAAAGCCCTCCAAAGTATTCAGAACAAAGTTCTGAAAATGATTTTGAAGCTGCCACCCTGGTTCAGTACTATTGAATTACATAGAATTTCAAACGTTGAGACTCTAGAAGAAATGTCCAACAAAATAATTCATAATGTTAGACAAAAATCATTCAATTGCAATCTTCAATTGCAATGATTAATTCTCTCTATAGATAAGAACTAGTTTTAAGAAATCAACTGTAATTCTGACACGCAGGCAAAATAAACCCTGCTCAAAATTCTGAATAGACAAAGTAAAAATAATATTAACACAATTAGATATTAATGATAGCATATAAGGTTGAAATGTTAATTACTTAGCAGGATCACCTAGGATAATATATGAATGTAAAATAATGTAAAATTTGGTATTTATTTAAGAGTTAAAAAAAAAATAAGGGTGCTACGAAAATGAAACACAAATTTTTGCATTATTCGGGAACTAATCAAGCAATCGGAACCAAATTTTGAATGTGGAAGCTTTTGGAGGCAAGAAATGTTTCTATGGTAGTTCAAGACCCCTTCCCCTGTTGAAGTTGGGGGGGGGGGGAAGGGGCTATCATACAAATGAAACACAAATTTCTGCAAAACTTGAGAACAAATCAAGCAAATGGAACCAAAATTGGCGTGTGGTGTTTTTTTAATGCAAGAAATGTTTCGATGGAGATTCCAAACACAAATTTCAACCGAAAATGAGAATTATTCAGATAACTAAAACACAAACTGTGTATTTCTCGCGTGAGAAGAAGAATGTTCTGGTGGCGGTTGAACCTCTTCTTAGTCAAAAAAAACTCTTTCCTAAAAAAACAACTATTGTTCATTCATTTAGTTGCAGGCGTAGCAACGCTCGCACCGGGGTCAGCTAGTTGACTATAAATTTTAGAATATATTTTGAGCGTGCAATAATCGATTTTACACAACAATTTTACAACAATTTTTACATTTTTTTTCAGAAAAGTTCAGACAATTTTCTAAAAGTCACTAATACATCACTTTTTTGTTAAACTTGCCGTTTTTGAGATATGCTGATTTGAAAAAATCTATCAAAAAACTTAAGCCCTATTCAAATGGTTGTGTAGATCAATTTTCAAAAAAACAAAGTATGCAAAGTTGCTTGAAAATACATAGTGTTCACACCTACAAAGTTTTATTTGATTCTGAGAAGGTGCTGCCAAACACATGATGAGTTGGCGTGAAATTCTTCAACTGTTGAAATCTTTCGGTGTCTGCACACCTTCATCATTAAACGCAGCAAATTTCAATACTGCACAACTGGTCCTAAATCACACGCCATAAATTTAGTATTACGATTATTCAATTTGTTATCCCGATTGCTAATACCATGTTTCCACGTTCAAGACAGGTGCGTTATATATCTCTCTCTCTCTCTCTCTCCAATCACCAAAACTCAGACAGGAGGCACTACTAATAGCCCTCGTCGGTCTCAATTTCCGAACTGGGTGAAGCAGAAATATCGTCGATAGCAATCTAATAGCAAAAACGCACCCATCTGGATTGATACCTTGTTATAGATACTATACACTTTGCTTCATACGAGCATGAACAAAAAAAAAAAAGAAGCGGATCCGAGTGGGACGAGATAAAACGATCTATCACGCAAAACGGCAGGAAGCATCCCTCGGTTCTCGCCCTTGTCATGGTAATGGGGCAGCGTTCGATTCAAGATCCGAGGGACGGCCGGCGCGCGGCCATGGGAGCAAAACGTATCGTACATCTTAAATTGAAAATTTGTATAATAAATCCAGTGAACCGTGTTTTCCGGCATAAATCACTCAAATGTTCGCAATGCCAATGGCTGTCGATCCGTCCAATCATCCGATCGAGCATTTATTTCGACGTTTGGGGATGATGGTTGCTCCTGTCCACATCGGCACATCACATCGCACGGGGAGCACAAGTTGCACAATTGAATGGGGCCACCCACCCACCCATCCACCCACTCAGTCACACGGGATCGGATCGCAGGAAGCTCTCGGTGGCAATATATCACAAATATTACACATAAAAATCGTTTCTCCGCGGGAGTGTTTAGAGGGAAGAGCGCGATTGGGTCGTTGTCAGATGGGATGATATATTTTCGGATACTTTGGCCATTGCAATTTTTGGTTTTCTTCGTTTCAGTGGTTTTCTAGGAAGGTGGGAGCACTTGACAGGGTCGGCGTTGGGGTTACAATAGTAAAGAAGCTGTCCACCACTCTCCCTGAATCCACCCCCTGGCTACTTACAATATGTCTCCCAAAGGTCCTCGCATTTTTGTTTCAGCCAGAGCAAGACCGCAAGAATTTCGCTATTTCTTCACCTGCCGGAATCTCCGATTTTATTTCCTGCCTCCACCTTTGGTTCCATTTCTCAAGTGGCACTTCCGTCCTGTCCTGGAGATTGCACTCATGTGGTACCCCAAGATAAATTCGCCCCTCGTTGCTGAGGAGTAGGCGCCACTAGGTGTGAGTATTCACGCGCCCATGAAATACGACGCTTTCCGGCCCCGAAATCCTTGGGAGAATGACAATACTATTATGCCACTTCACGCTGAACACCTGTGTGCATTCAGCCAATCACGTTTTTGCTCCACCGTGCGACGCCGTCCTGCAGCAAATAAATGGAGCACGAACACTGGCGGTCGAAATGAATAGGAAGCAGAAGAAGATTCACAGGTACGCGAATGTGAGCCAGATTAACATTTTAGCGTTGATATATCACGGCAAGTGGTTTCCCCTTTTTTCCCCCCCTTTATCATTTCGTGCTAGACGAAGACATGAAAGGGAGTCTTCTTTGTGTTTTTTTCCCAAGAAGGAACAAAAAATGACAACGTGACTTAACTGTAATGATAATGTGTAATAATTTGCTACCAGAAGACTTATTGCTTTCGCTGAGATATTTCAAGATTTTGCCCGGAATCGTCTCTAATCCTTTGGTAATGCCATTCAGGCATTCATTCGCTTTAGTATTTATTCAAAACTTGGCATAAAATGTCACTTAATAACGAGCCTGAACGGCAATTATCCAGGCTGTATGGTGGCTTTTGTTTTCCACGCGGCCCAAGATTGGGCAGAAGGTTCTATTATTATTGAAATACCACCCATTTATTTGCGTGGGAGGATATTCAAATGACCACGTGAAAGTTTCGGAGCAGAACGGGTCACTTCACAATCGCTGAAAGGATGATACCCAACCGCGATGAGAAGTAACTTGTGGTAGGCACCAAGCAGCTACCTGTCCGCTCTGCTACACACAATGCGACAGTATTCCAGGGAAAGAACGGCAAAATCATTTCATCAGACCCCATATATTTCCTCGCGTCAAAGATGGGTTTGGGGGAGCCAACGGTCGGTCGAAACGGTGCCCGAAATGTGCGATTTTTGGGAAAAGCAAATGTAAATACATTCACGTTTATTATTAATTAACTCAGAAATCAACTGATTTTCGGGTTATCTTCGTATAATTTAGTCACTGGAAATAAAACAATAAAAGTCTTCACCGACCGTGACAGGACTCGAACTTGCAATCTTCGGATCCGAAGTCCGACGCCTTCTCCATTAGGCCACACGGCCGACTGGTGGTTAAAAGGAGAGTGTACTTGTCATAGTTGGAATACCGAATTTGGCGAAACTAAACGAAATTCGAATTTCTATCAAACGCTATAACATTATACAGAGTGTCTCACAATAGGTGTCACTAAAACAAAATGGGATTACAGCAAAAAAAAAATCAACTAAGTCATAGTAATTATTTTTCATTTTAAAGATACATGTTATAGAGATAAACCATATTAATTCAATTCGAATCTTTCACACTTTTTCCTGAGGAATTTGGTCCCAAATATCAACCAAAGGTTTCTTGCATCGATCTAATCGATCTCCCTTTCGTAGGCCCTACATGTTGAAGCATATAATCCCAAGCATATAATCCCAAGTCAAGTGAGTTGAGATCCGGTGAAGATGCAGGCCATTCCCAACAAACAAACGAAAGCCGTAAATAAGCATACATGCTTTATTAAAGCTGTATTACGACTTTCGTAGCTGAATAAAAAATCTGGCTGAACTATAAGCTAAATAACCATGTTCTCAATCGAAATATGAACTTTAATTCATGTGTTTCATTTTGTTTGAATAACATGCTTAGTAAAAGCTTTTACAATATTTATATGTAACTTAATTTAAACAGTTCAACAAAGAGATGAATAACAGTTTATAAACCCGTTTAAATATCGTTTGTATAGCCTAGCTAATAAAACCTTATATTGGATTGAATAATAGCTCTAATGTACATCACTATTCAACTGATCCAATTATAGGCTGAAGAAAAATAGTACAAAAGCTTTACACAGTTTTCTTAATTGACTTTTCTTCAACCACTGAACAATTAGTTGAAATACAGTTTATGCCTCTTATGCAACGGCTTGTAACCAGCTTTGCCAATTAAACCTTATATTTAGTTGAATAATAGCAGTGGTGTAAATCAATAGTCAGCTAAATAAACTACAATTAAAATAAAAGTCGTTTAAATTCCGTAGTAAAGCCTCCGAAGTGTTCGTAATTTTGGTTGATCAATATTACTTCTTCAACTTCAAGTTATGCTGGATAAATAATATAATAATATAAATGATATATTGCTCTATTTTCGTTTATGAGTTGTTCAAATATGGTTGGTGCCGGTGAACAAGTATTGACCTGTTTATAAGACCTGAATTATGGTCAACTGCTTGGAGCAAATAGCTCACAGGCTACTCTTTACATTGCCCACCCCAAAAGAAAACAGCGCAGTGTTAACAAATGACATCAGAAAACATTGTCATATCTTTTAATCGTCTCTTGTTCAACATGCCCTTGTCAGTAATGCACGTAGTAAAACCAAACATCCAATATCAAAGCTTGTGTACAGCTGGCTAATTCAGACGTTTAATAACAACATTTACAATGTTTGATTGAGCACTGATGTTGCTTATTTACAGACAACGCTATAAATAGAATATCAATGTAGCTCAATTAAAGCATCACTTATGCTACTATTCAATATATAACATTGACCTTATATAGACAATTCGTTTATACTTCATTCAATTCCAGGATAGCGCAGTTGGCATGTCACGTAGTTTAGGATACGAAGGTTGATGGTTCAAATATCTCTATTAAATGTTAATAAATAAATGTTACATAATGTTTCTGTTAATGTACATGTATAATCATATCAAATAAAATATGCAATAGTATAAAATCTCTGAATCGTATGGAAAATCATACAAAAAATAAAGAAATTTTTATAAGAATTTCAAAAAGTTGAACAAAAGTTCTATTAAAGTCACCACAGCTTTTTGTAATATGCTTAATGATGTTGAATTCATGCATTTTAATAAGCAAGGAGAGAAAAAAAAATTCCCTTAGCTCAACAAAGGTCACTTTGACTCTCGGAATCAGCCTCAAGTTGTGTGCAGCACTTAAACAGCAGTTATTCAATTATCAGCTGAACTCCATTGCTGCAAACTCACTTCTTAAGCATATGCAGTTGCCTGTGTTCAAAATCGCTTGGCAACAGCTTAATAACTTCTCCAAATTTGTGTGAATAATGCCTGAGCAAAAGCTGTGTTTGAAAATAGTTCAGAGATTATTCAACACGCTGCTGAATTAAATTGCCACAATGATGTTTATTTAATGAGTGATTGTTTGTTGGGTTCTTCGCTTGGGATGAAATCGGGCGAATTTTCCGCGCACTACACTTGTGTCTTCTTTGCCTTGTGAGCTGGAGCTGAATCCTGTTGGAAACAAAATGGTGTGGAATCTATACAGCGTTGAAGCATGAGGAAGCATGTATCTGCATAGTATGAACGGGGGCAGCGAATGGAATGAAATTTACCGGACCAGACTAAAACGATTGCAGGTACACAAAGTACCACTCATTCGTTCCAATTTCAGAAAACGAAGTTTTGTAAAACTGTTTTCGAATGACGAAGAAGGCAGGATTCATAATATATATAAAGCAATCAATAGTTTATATAATGTTTATGTAATATTATCAATGACCGAGACTAATAAATGGTATATATAAATATAAATCCAACCATAATTCATTATTTTTTGTCTTATAACTTTAAGTGAAGCTTTTTCAATCGACGAGCTGTTAGAAGTAAAGTAAGAGGCACATACATGTGTTTTAAAAGGCTAAAAACACAAGAGAAACAATCGTTAGCTATTGTTGTTTTTAATATCACAGTAATTTATGAAAAGGGCGTATTTTTTGAGGTTTTGAAATTTTATTGAAATGAAAATCAGAAATATCTTGAAAACGGTTGCGTTTACGTGGTTTATCGTTATAATCATTATTGTTTGTAATAATCTCCAAAACCATATTGCTAACATCAAAATTTATTTATAAGAATGAATAACCAAAATTTGAAATATACACCAAAGTTCGCTATTTGAAAAACTTTTTTATTATAAGAGCGTCCATCCTAGAGTTTTTTTCAAAACGTGTCTTTTTCCCTCAAATTTCCATACAACAAATTAAAAAATATTATAAATATGTTTTTTAGATATTTTATTTTTAGTAATTATTTTTTATTTTTCTTGATGAAAAAAAAAAATTTTTTTCTGTGTATATTTTTTTAAGAAATGCTTTTTAGTTCCCTACTATTCCCTCATATAAAGTTTTTCTCTAAATGTAATGGTTTTTGAACTACGATTTTTCAAGTACAAATGTTGGAAAAACACATACGCCCATCTCAAAGTTGCTCTTGAACCCAAATTATCTTAACACCAGTGGAATTTTTTTTTTCCAACGTACCGAACTCATGTGCCAAGTTTCATCCAAATCAATGATGATCGGGTATGATTTTTGGGATTTCCGGCACATTCTGGATGGAATCCCTCAGATGGTTCTTCAAAAACTGCTCGATTTAATATTCAGTGTTGATTTTTACGTTAGGTTCTATGACAAGAAGAGGAGGTTTTCTTTTTCGTGAAATGGCTCCCCATACCACGAGTTTTGATACATTCTGATAGCTTTCTACAGCTAGTTTATCTCTAAGACTTTTGCCATACACGCGATTATTTTGTTGATTATGACTGTCCTGAAGGAGGAAGAGTTTTTCATCCGAAAATAAAATCTCGCAGTCACCGTGCCGAACCAAATGGTTTCTGCTTCTTTGGACCCTAACTTGATTTTGACGCTCCGTCAATCCGTTAACCCGTTGTTTCTTGCAAGGCTTGCACTCCAGATCACGTCTGAGGAGCCTGTTTATTGAAACAGGGGGCATCTGAAATGTATTTGCTCAATATCACGGCCGGATTACGTCTTGTTCAGCTCCCTATTCGTTCAGGGCATTTCGTCTGGCACCTCCTTTTGGTGAATATGGACATTTCCAGTTTCCCTGAACCGTTTCAACGTACGAAACAATACGCTTACTCAATCCGAACTGCTTAAGGCTATTGAATATCTGACTTGCTCCAGCGTATGGCTTCTATGGTAGCTGGTAAATATAATCAAACGAACAAAAAATGTTAAAATTACCCATCTGAAATAAACCGTAGACTGAAAAAAGGTGACACCTATTGTGGAGACACTGTAGAGAGTGTCCGATTTGTAATAACAATACGAGCTCGATTTCAGAAGTAGAGTGAGTTTTCACTGCACTTTTATGTTCCCTAAAATATTCTCCTACATGTCACGGTGAACACACTTCCAGAGATCACATTTAATCGTACGCCAAAGAACGGTTCTTTTGATCCAACACTGCTCATTAGCTTCAGGTGCAGAATGTTTGCCATGATTTTTGCTACTTTTTTTCCTATGTCTTTTGGAAATGTTTTGATGGTATCCACAGCCTTAACATGTTTGCGCAAATATGCCTTTGTCAGAGCCCAAAACGCTTGGAGGATTCATCTCTTCGGGTACGAATTTGACTTCGTTGGCTGTGTACCACGCTATCGAGTCCTTCGCATCAATGCAATGATGCGAGATTGAGCCAAAACAGTACTGGATTATTTTTTCCGGGTTCATGGGGAGCAGTGGCCGCTCAGAGAAATTCCAGAACGTTTTGGTTGTTTCGATCGGTTTTGTATGCACCCCACACTCAGAAATTGCTTGCCAAACCATTGCTTTTGTACCGAATTTATCGGTAAAAAATTGGCATGTCGGTATCGTTAATAGTTTGACTAGCATGGACCGTGTGAAACTGAGTCACCGGAAGCGTTTATATAATCAAATTTCTTGTAGAATTCGTCATCCATAATTAAGCATGTTGATTTTCCACAGCAGGTTGTCGTATAATATACGGGCCCTTGGTTCTTCTGCTTCTTGAAACTCCTTAGTCCATTTCGTATCTTTGCACGGTCGACGATACTCTTCAAAGTTTCCAACTTTATGGCCACATCTCGATCGAAAATACTCTGCTTAGGACCGAAAGCTTGCGTGATTTTACGGTTCAGGTTTTGGTCCACAGGCCCGAAAAACTGAAAGGAAGAGTCTTCACTATACCCAAACCGCGTTACAAACTGCTCCTGATGCTCACAACTTCCATTTTCACCAACTGACTCAGCGAACCGCGAACAGCATTGTTCTGGATCTGTTTGCGATTTTCCGGGGAAATGCTTCGCATTTACAGGAAAATTAAACGCACCGGCTCTCGAGCCCAGTGCTGTAAATAGTCATTTCGATTCAATGCGCTTCTAGCCAATAACTCGTTTCAGATACAATTGCACGAAATGGCTTTTACAGCGCTGCTGAACTCAGTAGGAGCTAAAGATCGAAACTGTAAACAATGATACACAGTAATGATCAGCTGTTTCAAAGCTCATCTGAAAGCAATAGTGGCGCATCCAAAACATATACTTGGAACTTTCTGGGACCTTTAAGCTCATTATTTGTTGAAAATACTAGCAAAACTCAATAACATTGTCTACAACTTCTTTAAACAGAAGTCCTACTTAATCAATAATTCCCAAGCCCCATTTTATGAAAAACATTACCGACGACACCTTTGGCTTATGTGTTTTGGAATTTGGAGTTTGGAATTTGGGATTTTGGTTGAAATTGAAGGTTAATGAATTTGAAAGTTTTAAAATTTGGAATTTGGAAGTTTCGATATTTTGAGTTTGAAGTTTTAAAATTTGGAATTCAGAGGTATAGGAATTAAATTTGAATCCTGAGAGTTTGAGCTGTTAAGTGGAACAACTGTAACTAGAATATGAGAATGAAAAATTAGTATTTTTCATTTAATTCAACTACCTTATGCTTATCTTGACGGATACGCGTATTCCGTCTACAATGTGCAGACTTCTTTCATTGTACTAATTCGTACTCACTAACTCTACTGAAAGGAAAACCTTCGCCACCTGCCGTATGTATACTTTTTTCTAAATACAAAGCATTAATCCTATCATTATTTTGTTTATTCCTATCCTGAGTCAAAAACAATTGTTACATAATATCTACCTCGCTTTTTTCCCTATACCTAACCTAATTATTGTGTAGCAGCGGGTACTCATCTGCGTCGTCTCTGTTGTCTTTTAGGTAGTAGGTTGAAGATACCATATGTAACCGGTGCCTTGGACTTTGCTTGGTACATTTGTGTTCTGTTGTTTGTTTATTTCTAAGCTTTTTGCGACGTCTAATTTCAGAGTGTAGAGGTAGTCCATAATCACAAGATTGGAGGTTTTGTAATATGAAAATTGGTGGTCTTGGAATTGGGAATTTGGAGGTTTTGGAGCTTTGATTTGAAGATTTTAAATTTGAAACTTAGGGGTTTTAGGATAAGGAATTTGGTGGGTTTGGATTTTGTAAGTTGGACGTTTTGAAATTTGGAATTAGAATTAAGAATTCGAAAATTGGAATTCAAAAGTGGAATTTGGAATTTAGAGGTTTTGGTAATTGGAAAGCCTCCGTACAATCCAATCTAATTTCCAACTCCAGATGTCTATGATGGAAGCGTGAGAAGTTTGGAATTTGAAACTTGATGTTTTTGAAATTTTGAGGTTTTTCGAATTTGGAATATGGAGGTTTGGAAATTGGGATTGGAGGTTTTGAAATTGAATTTTGGAGGTTTTGGAATCATCGAAATTCAGGAGTTCTGGAATTTAGAATTTTAGGGTTTTGAATTTGGAATTTGTAGGTTTTGGAATTCGGAATTTGGAGGATTTGGAATATGGAATTCAGAGGCTCAAAAATTTGGAATTTAGAGGTTTTCAAATTTGGAATTTATAGGTTTTGGAATTTGGAATATGGAGGTTTAGGAATTTGAAGTTTGTTGGCTTAGGAATTTGGTATTTGGAATTTTAAGTTTGTGGAATTGGTAATTTGGTGGTTATGGAACTTGGAATTTAGAGGTTTTCGAATTTTGAATATGGACGATTAGGAATTTGAAATTTGGAGGATAAGGAATTTGTAATTTGAAGGTTTTGGAATTTGCAGATTGAAGGTTTTGGAATTTGGAATTTAGATTTTTTTGAAGTTTGAAGTTTGGAGGTTTAGACTCCTTGGAATTTGGAGGTTTTGGAAGTTGAAATTTTGAAGTTTTGGATATTTGAATTTTTAGGTTTTGGAATTTGAAATTTAAAAGTTTTGCAATTTGGCGTTTAGTAGTTTTGGAATTTGAAATATTGAGGTTTAGGAATTTTAAATGTGGAGATTACCGAATTTGGAATTTGAATGTTTTGGAATTTGAAATTTGGTATTTCAAAGTATTGGAATTTCAATGTTTTAAAATTTGAAATTTGGAGGTTTAAGAACTTGGAATTTGAAATTAAGAATTTTAAGGTCTTGGAGTTTGAATATTTTTGAAAAAGGAATTTCGAGGTATAGGAATTTTAAATTTGAAAGTTTTGGAATTTGGATTTTTGAGGTATTGAAATTTGGAATATGAAGGTTTTGAAATTTGGAATTTGAATGATCTGTAGTTTGAATGCTCCGGTGTTTGGAATTTGGAGGTTTTAAAATTTGAAACTCTGAATTTCGAGGTTTTGAAATTTCAAATTTGGAGGTTTTGTAATTTGGGATTTAGAGGTTTAGGAACTTGGAATTAGGAATTTAGAATTCTGAGGTTTAAGAAATTGAAATTCGAAGGTTTTAGAATTTGGATTTTTTGAGATTTTGGAATTTGGAATTTCTAGGTTTTGAAATTGGGAAGATGGTGGTTTTGGAATTCGGAATTTGGATGTTTCGGAGTTTGGAATTTGGAGGTTTTGGAATTTTAAATTCAGAATTCAGAGGTTGTGGAATTAGGAATATGAAGGTTTTGCAATATGGATTTTGGAATATGGTTTGGTATTTGGACTTGGAGATTTTTTAATTTGGAAATTGGAGGTCTTGGAGTACAAACATTTCAGATTTTGGATTTAAGAATTCGTAGGTTTTGATGTTCTTAATATCGAACTTTTAAAATTTGGTATTTGGAAGATTAGGAATTTGGAATTGGCAGGTTTGGAGTTTGAAAATTAAAGGTTTGGATTCTATAAAAAACATACTGGCCTTTTTCTACAAACTGGGCATTTTGAGCATATTGGTACTCAAAACTGGTTCCGTGTGTATTCCGAGGAAGACAATTTAAGAACCGTTTCGTTCGACGGATCAAAATTCACGATTTCGGAGATAATTTTCAAAAAAATTTTGCCACCGACATACCAGGACATTTGATCACATCCAGATATTCTGAAACCGGTTTCGGTTGGGCCCAAAGAGAAAATTTTGGAACCTGTATTTATCTATATAATATAACCTGTATAACAATATAACCTGTATATCATGAATTTTGAGCCATCGAACGGTACAAAAATGTGAGATCCCCAAATTGTCCTCTTCGGATGCATACCGGAACCTGTTCTGGGTGTCAATGTGCCCATAATGGCCATTTGTAATAAAAAAAATGGCCAGAATTGTGTAATAAGGATTCATACCTTTTATTTTAGGCAAAGATATCAAAAATTTGGATTGAAATTTGAGTTTTGGGAGCTTGTCAAAACTTAGGTCATTTTGATCCTGAATGCACTTGGCTTGGAGGTCATATCAATCTTCATAATTTTGCAAAACTTTGTGTTCAGAGGACATTCTGAGAGTATCTGGCCATACTGGCCACTAAGGAAGCCCTGCGCGATCTGAATTCCTCCGTGAAAGTGGCTATATTCAAATTGTTACCAACACCTGCTCCGACATACTGATCTTCATGATTTTGTAAAAAATGATTTTTCATCTTCAGAGGACATTCTCTAGGGTTTCTGAGCTATACTGGCCCCATGAAATTACCTTCAGAGATGCGTCCAAGCTCAAATCGTTTTCCTTAGTCCTCCGAAGACAAAGTTTTGCAAAATAATTAAAATTTGAATATGGCCACTTTCTCAGAGGAAGATGGATCTTGCAGGGCCTCTCTAAATGGCCAGTATGATCAGACACTCACAGAATGTCCTCCGAAGACCTATTTTTGCAAAATCATGAAGTATGATGTGTCGCAAGTCAGGTTTTGGAAACGATTTGAACATGGCCACTTTCCCAGAGGAACTCGCATCCCGCAGGACCTCCTAAGTGACCAGTAAAAAAGACCTAGTTTTGTAAAATCATGAAGTTTGATGTGTGTCAAGATTTTGGAAACGAATTTAATAAGGCCACTTTCCGGAGGTACTCAGATCCAACAAGGCCTCTTTTGTAGCCAATAAGGTCAGAAATTCTTAAAAACATCTTCTTATGACCTAGTTTTGCTAAATCATGAAGTTTGATGTGCTACATGTAAAGAATCTTGGAATCTGAAACTACGGATATTTTTCGGCATAAGCAGTGCAGATCCACAAACTATGATAATTTCCTGATCTATTGCAAAAAAAACGCATCAAAATCCGATGGATAACGATTGAGTATCATAAATTTAAAATTTATTTATTTTTATCTCAGAGGGGTTGGGGACGTACATGTTTATGACAGTGTTGCCATACTTTTTAAAAAGAAATCGGGGAAGACAATAGAAATAACGAGATCAAATTATATATATTGAATAATATTTGGCAACACTGCCAATCATAAACTTTTGCTTTTCGGAATTGTTTGCATTATTTCTTTCAAAATGCATACAGCATATTGTTTGGAACATAAACGTCACAGCTAAAAGTAAATAGTTTTATGTCAAACATTGAGAATAACAACAGTTTTCCCTAAAGATGATGTGTCTTAAGAACGATTCAAAAGTCTTTGAGGATTTAATCGATTTCAATATAAAAAATTGAAGAACGCGAGGGATTATGTATGTTTCTCATTTTAAGAAAAATGCAATTTAATATTACTCATGCAAACATTGCATATTTCTCAAAACTACCGCTTCAAATTGTTTTTTTTCTGGATTATAAAAAAAATCCTACATTTACAACACTGAACATCAAGTTTTTTTGAGATTTTACATCAAATGGATCAGTACCCATAACTAATAAGCAGTTCCAAAGCGTCTTTAAGGGAGCCTATCAAGCAATTAAGTAACCATAAATACAACATAAATGCTGCTTTTGGCCCAATATACGGCTATAATGCTATGATAATGTTTCATCAATGCTATTTTGCAATCGAAATGCTTATTACAGGCTACAAGCATTTAAATAGCATTGGAAATCCAACTTTACAACAGATAACATTCAAGATGCTGATAAAATGCTAATATAATGCTTGTGGCATCTTGTGGCTTGTGGCAGATTTTGGGTAGATTTACTGCATATGCTAATGCTTATTGGATACCTGTGTAAGCGGGTGGATCATACCAACACAGCCATTACAGTCACACATTCAGACAGCAGCCACCATATGATTTCTAAAGAGTGATAAATGCGCATGCTCTAAAATATTTGACTTATTGATGCTTCGACCCAATATCTATATATATGAAAATGGATTTCTGTCTGTCTGTCTCGCTGAACCTAATAGACTCGAAAACAACTGAGTAGATCGGCGTGACATTTTGTAGGCAGGGATTTTTGGGCCGGGAAAGATTCTTATGAGAGTAAAAGACCCCTCCCTTCTCTGGAAAGTAGACGCTTTTCCATATAAATGAAACACTAATTTCTACACAACTCGAGAACTAATCAAATGGAAGCAAATGTAGCATATGTAAGTTTTTGAAGACAAGAAAGGGTTTCTATGGTAGCTTGAGAATCCTCTCCTTCCTAAAAAGAGGGGCTTCCATACAAAGTAAAACACAAATTTCTGCATCGCTCGAGAACTAATAAAGCAAATGGAACCAAAATTGGCATGCAGGAGTTTTTTAATGCAAGAAATGTCACCAATTATATGTAATGTTCCTTCATTTAGTTGCAGTCGCACCAGGAGCAGCTATTGTCCATAAAAATACCAGCATCATAATGTTTTGCTACAAAACTCGTCTGAGGGTTGCCTAATCTAACATGTTGAACATACTTAACCATCGAACGGTTTAACTGGTCGTGTGTTAATTTTTTTTCATGAAAAATCCTCAACTCCACGCACCGCCTCCGGGAAACCCAGAATCCCTCCTGGCAGATGTACTTTCGTTGATAAATGGCCGAGACATCAGCAAAATGTAAATGAAGGTGGAGCTTAACTGCGTTTTGTTTGGCCGAGCGAGGGTCAGTTCGGAGATGGGCAAGCTAAAACAAAGAATAAGACTGCTGCCATTTTCCGCCATCCGAATAGCCGAACTTGAGCCGGCAGAAGGGTGCCATTACTTTGTCGCCAGCGGAGCTACTGCTGTGAGATTGCGGCTGGAGTGTCAACCAAAAAAAGAAAAAAAAAGAAAAAAGAGGAAAAGTTGGGAGATAGCGAATATTGACTGGTGGCAACGATTTCGGTCCCAGGAAGAAGAGCCGTAACTTTCAACGGGCTTACAGCAGCTATCAAAAAATTAACCCGTATCGACTCGCCCTGTTTGTAAACAAGAAAACTTTTCACCGATTTGGGGCTTTGCATCTTTGTCTTCTTTTTTGTCACCTCTGCGAACTTCCTCCGGCCGACCGCGGAGAAAAGATAATTAATTATTGCGGCAAGGAAGTTACCACTTGTGACGGGTTTTGACCTGCTGCGCGGTTTTGGGAGAGGCGGCGGATACGATGGAGTGTGAACTTTGCGTCGATATCGTCGTTCTCGGGCTAATGTCAACGATAATGGCATTGGTTTGCTCTACCCTGTCGTCCCTGTACAGAGAGGTCGTCATCGTCGGTCATGACATGAAGAGCGCATTGTGCAGCTTGGACCACCCCTCCCCGCCCGCGACGTTGCCGAGCCGGAAAGTGCCCTAACAATGAGACTTGATTCTTGGCGGATAGAGGTACCCGGCTCCTCCGCTTTTCCGAACGCGTGAGGGTGTATTTTAGAACTGGAGACCCTCACCATTGCCATCATTAACGGAGATCAACTTGGTTTTCCTTTGTTTTTCGCTTTGAAGCA